>JANHGL010014705.1:0-18297 GCA_024611195.1 Ceyx melanurus | reverse complement strand
CCGCGGGGCCGGTGCTCACCCAGGAGAAGGGCAGGTGAGGTTCGTGGCTGCTCTGCCTCCCCTGGGCTCTCCCGCAGGAGACACTGCAGTGATTTCTACTGGTTTCTTATCACAGAACAGGTCTTGGGAGCAGCGTGTGCACCGGCGAGTGGAGAGCTGGAAACGCAGGGAAAGGGGTGGGCTGGAGAGCAGAGAGAGGGGCTGGGGGGGTGTGGGGGGCAGCTGAGCACACACTTGTCAGGGCATCGTTTCTAGCCGTGCAGTGTGACCTGGTGGCAGCGACAGCTCCCTGCCCACTGCAGATCATGCTGCTGGGGGCTGTGGCTTCTGGAAGTGCCAGCTCTGCCTGGAGAGAGGTGCTGCTACCTGTGGCTCACCTCAGCAGTAACGTAGAGATCCAGAGATAGTGTTTGGGAAGAGGGCAGTCTCCTGGGTGCTTCAGGAGAATCCTGTGCACACTTCGGGAGTCAGCTTGTAAAGCTGGGATTCTTTGTATGTTACACATACAGTGTGAGCACCTCATTTTCTTCATGGTTGTTCTTGATTTCTCACTTGTTCTGTTGTAGATCAATTAAAATTGCCTCCCTGAAAACTGAGAAGACACGTGAAGGACCTGGACCGAGTTTCAGACTGGGGTTTTCTGCTCCTCTTCTTCGTGCTGCACGTTCTTCCCTAGGTGTGTCCTTGGCAGGATGGAGTCTCGCTGCCAGCTTTGGCCGTGGGCACTGTTTGTCCTCCTGGGTAAGGCTCACCCTGCAGTGCTTCTGAAAGAACCCGGGGGAAGCTGGCTACTGAGAAATGCTGCTGCTGTCAGCTTGGGTTAGCAGCAGCCTGGAGACTGGGCTGTGGTAACTGGTGTCCAGCAAAAAGCTGCTGTTCCCTGAGCCACCGCCGTAGGGCTGGGTAGATGTGTAAATGGGGGACACCAAACAGGGCTGTTCCAGTGTGGTGGGCAGGGAACTGAGCATCCCTGCACCCAGTGCTGTGGCAAAGGAGGGTTTCAGGACAGTTAGAATCATAGAATTATTCTGGTGGGAAGACACCTTTGAGATCCTCCAGTCCAGCCATTGACTTAATGCAGAGTTAAGATAAAGCACTTGAAAAAAGGCTTTTTCTTCTCAAAAGTAAGTGTAATCTAGGGGCAAAACACTTTTGTGCTTTTTGGCAAATGCATTTTGTAGGTGTGTCCCTGTAGCTGGTCTGTTGTAGAAACAGTGGGTGTGCTGGGTGATGTTTGTGTGCCACCCAGAGCTGTGCCCAAGCCTTTTCCTGCTGTTCCAGCTGCCCCCCAGATGCTGAGTGCCCAGCAAGCCTGTTCCCGTGGAGCCTGCTACCCTCCTGCTGGAGACCTCCTGCTGGGACGAGCCCATGGCCTGAGAGCCTCTTCCACCTGTGGCCTCACCAAGCCTGAGACATATTGCACACCCCACGGAGAGGTACGTCCCCTCCCAGCCCCACACAGGGATGCAGATGCTCTACCCAGCCTGTCCTTCCTACCCTTCTGCAGGGAGGAGTTGCACTTGTTTCAGGTGTTTATCCCCCTTCCAACCATGTTGGGTCACTGCACCATCTGTGGTGTCCCCTTGAGCCTTTCTCCACCATCTAAACATGACGTTAGAAAAGGGCGGCAAAGCTCTGGACTGAAGCACTGGAGGCAAAACAGAAGTTTTATTCATTCAAAATATCCCAAACCTTCCTATCCCTGGACTTTTTCCGTTAGGAACTCAACTCATATTTCATTTGTCAAAAATGGGAACACTTCAGGTCTTTCACAAAGACTTGGAAAAGCTTCTAAACCAACAACTGTTTCCAATTACACTGCTCCGTGCGGGGGCAGGAGATGGTGCTCAGGAGATAAGGCTGTAGCCAGCTGCAGATTCCCAGCTCCAAAGCTGCCACCACATCAGGAAGAGCTTGAGAGCTGGAAACACCACTGGGGAGATGTTCCAGATATGAGCACTTCCCAAAGCCTTTCCCTGATGTTCTGGCAATGTTAACCCCATAACTGCTGTGGGAGGAGCTCAAAAGGGAGCGGGTTCAGTGCAGGACAGGCAAAAGAGAGTCTTGGAAGAGGTGCTGTAGAAGAGAGGAAAGGGCAGGCCCCCAGTGAGGCACTGTTCTCTGCTCTGAACTCCAGCTCGAGTGAGTCAGCCTTCTGGTTTCAATTCTTCCTCAAGCTGAAGGTCAAGAAGTGGCAGTGAGTGGATTTGTTGTGGAGATGGTGGTGTTCTGGCTGGGCTGGAGGATTTTTGTGGGTTCAGGGATGACTGGTGTGAAACCAACAGCTCCCTGGCCCCAGTAGGTCTGAGCATCATGTCCTTCTGGGCACTGGGCTGGCATCTGCCCTTCCTTGGGTGGTTTTCCAGGCAGGCAGCTGCCATCAGGCATTTCCTCCAGGATCCACTGGCTTTTTTCAGAGCTGTGTTGCAGGAGCAGGGCTCTTGTACTCACCTCCCCAGCAAACCTGTGTCCATGTGGCCCATGGACAGGAAAAAAGCAAGCAGCTATTTACTAGGGTTAAAAGGGGTATGGAACAATTACCACTGATGTCAAGTTGGATTCTCCAATTCTAGCTTTGGGAATGGGGTCTTTGCTTCCTTGCTTACCTGTGATCCTTTCCTGAATGGAGAGGTGCAGTGTTAGTGCTGACAAATTCCCCAGAGACCCTTATTTCTGTCCAGCAGCTGTAATGGGAGTTTGGATTTCACCAGCTCCTGTCTGTATGAGAAATCCCTGTGTGTTGAACATTTCTTAATTTTTTTTCCTCCCCTTTTCTCCTCTAAGCAAAAATCAATCCCCCGAACACAATTTTCCAATTCCCATCCCACAAAAAGTAAGCCCATATAATTTATTGACTCTCAGGGCTTTTTTTGTTACAAGTCTTGCTCTTGTTTCGTTGCCAAATAGGTGCAGATTTGGGGTGTGTTTAGCAATCTCAGCAGAGGGCATGGGATGAGGGGTTGCTGTGGCTGGCTCTGGTGCCCTGGGTGGGCACATGCTGTCTGGCCCCTCTGCCAGCCCACGCTGCCCCCAGGGTCCTCTTTTGCAATGCTGGTGGGTCACTTGATTTCAGCCTCTGCTGGGGCTGCAGATCCCTCTAACCTTTATACTTTGCACTGCTGATTGCTCCATTTCTTGGCCGTAGGCTCAGTCTAGTGAAATCCAGGAGGGACTCTGGCGTTGCCATTTATAGCACGGGGGACTGCAGAGGTGATTAGAGAAGTGATGGGGGGTGGAAACCAGACAGACCAATGGCCTGGCTTGGAAATCACTCAGTGCTGGGGAAATGGCCGTTTGAATCAGCAAGGAATGTAGAAAGCAGGAGAGAAACTGAAAATAAAATAGAAAAATAAGAGAGCCTGTATTTGGAGATGTAAAGGAAAAAAACCTCACTGCTCCAGGTGGCATTTGAGGCCCAGCTGATGGTGCTGGGGATATGGAGCAGCTCATGCTGCTGAGAGGGGCCAGGGCAGGGCACAGAGTGGCTTTTGGGTGCATTAGCAGGTTCCCAGTCCCCTCACCTGCTGAGTGACAGCAGGAGGGCTGTGCACACCTCCAGCTCCTCTGTGCTGTGGTGGGAGCTTTGCTTTCTTTGGGCTCTTGTGATGCTTTCAGCTTAGACATACTCAGAACTAGAAAACAGCTACAGATGCTTCTGTTGCTTGATTAATTTAAATGAGCACCCCAAGCACCCTGCACATCCCTGGGATCTCCTTTGCCAAAGAAAAGGCAAGAGAGGAGCAAAGCTGTCTGTCCTGCTGCTGCTCCCTGCATCCTACAGCAGAGCAGCCATGAGTCCTCACACCCTGACCCCGGGAGACTTTGGATATTAAAATGCATAAGGTCAAGGACCAAGATTTTGTGCCTCTGTCACCTGCTGTTCATGGGCACTTGGTGGGCATGAGGAGCAAAGGGTGGGGAGTCACCTTTACCACCCCCCTCCCGTGTGCTGTGGTGACGTGGGGTCACTCAGGGGTTGAGATGAGAGGCACCAGAGCAGCCTAATCCCAAAATGCATGAGTGGGAGTGTGAGCCCGTTAGGCAGGAGGGCTCCTGGCATGGCAGGGGGTTCCTCCTCCTGCTGATGGATGGTCTCAGCTGCTTGGCAGGGCTTGGGCTGCAGCATCTCTCCCTGTGGTGTCTCAGCACTGAGTCGTCTTCGTCTGCTTCCAAAAATACAGGCCAATGTCTGGGAAAGTGTGTATGTGCAAGACTAATGCTGCTGTCTGTCATCTTGCTGCTGGCTGCTGGTTACATCTGCCCACCTGCCTGGTGGAGTCAGCCAGGGAGCTCAGGACTGATCCAAACCAGGTGCTTCAGCAGGCCCTAGGCGTGTTGCAACAGGGGAGAGCATTGCTGAAAAGCCATCCTGCCTCACAGCTCTTTTTTTTTCTTTCCAGACCCATATCATCCATCAAACTCAAATATTTTACACAGGAAAAATGCATTCACAAAATCATGAAATAACTGGTTGGGTGGGATCACAGGAGCTCCAACCCCCTGCTCAAAGCAGGGCTCACAGATTTGGGTGTTGCTTCATCATATCCAGGGTTTGCACCGAATAATTTGTATTCCTGACCCGTCGAAGGTAATGCAGCAGCCCAAGTTGCTGCTCAGTGCTTATCTCATCTTATTCTGGCATTCAGACACACCCTCCTCTTTGCTGCAGGGATATGTCCCTACCTGCAGGGAATGTGCAGAAGAAAAAGCCTTTTCCCCATTAGATTTTCTTCCTCCCTTTTCTGCCACACGCTGCAGATGGACACGTTTGCTGGGAGACATCAGGTCCCTCCTCTGCAGACAAGTTGCAGGGGCAGCAGGACCCTGGCGATGTGTGTGGGGTGGGGAGCTGGTGCAGGGTGGGTTTTACAGGATGGCTTTTGCAGACTTTCAAGCTGGCAGATCTGCAGGGAAGTTTTGCTGAGGGGAGCTGATGTGAGAACAGACAGGGTGAGGAAAACAGGCACCCACGGGCTTGCTTTTCAGCAAGAGAAATGAACTTAGCTCCTCAAACCCTGTGCCTGGCGGTGCTTGTCCTGCTTGTGTCTTCTCCCCATCTCTGCTGTTCTCTCTGAATTTGGGGTGGCTGTTGAAACCCAGCTGAGGGGCAGTATTTTGAGCATCAGCTCATTTTCCACTGTCATTTCTGAGCGGCCAGGCGAGGACGTGACACTGGGTGTGACTGCAGAGAGATGCTTGTGTCTCAGAACTGAAGCACCCTCCAGTTTAGCAAATACCAACTGCTCAGGGAGAATTTTCACTGTGATGACATAACCATGGGGAACTTTAACTGCCTGTGCCCTTGGAGAGGTGTTGAGTATCCACAGCCCAGCTGAGCCCAGGGCAGTGATATCCTGGGGTGTTAGCAGGGAATGGAAACGGATTGGAACAGAGAATTCCTTCCCTTGGCTGTCACAAGTGCTTTGTTCCTGAGGTGACTTTCTTGCTGCCCACCCTATTCTTTAATAACCTTTGATATCTCTGTGTACATATAAATTCCTATTCCTTAATAACCCTCAGTATACATATAAATCCCTATTTTTTAATAACCCTCAGTATCAGTGTATACATCTAAATTCCCACTGCTTTCCAGTTTGTCCCTAGATAAACTCGGGGCAGTGTTTGCTGCCCCTATACCATGGTAGTTGTGCAAGACCATGCCAGGCTCCTGGTTGGGGGCCGTGTGCCAGGAGCCCGACTGACACACTGCCTCTGGCTGACACAGGGCTGCCTCACCCAGGCCTACCAGGGGCTCCACTGCTGGGAAAGGTCTGCATTTCATGACTGGAGAGAAGCAGCTTCCCATTTTTGCTGACGAATAACCCGGGTGTATTTTTGGGCTGTGCACCTATGCCAGGAGGTTTTGTTTCAAGGGCTCGTATTAAAATGGCAGCTAGAGCTACTTAAAATACTTTGGTCCCAGTCCATCAGCTTAAAATTGTTGTGTGGTTTTCTGCCCCTGTGTGAGCAGGAGGAGCAGGGGAGGCTGCTCAGCGGCTGGTTCACAAGGTCAGAGCAGCACAAACCCTCAGCAGAGCCCATGGGCAAGGCCTGGCTCTGCCCCTGGCCCTGCAGGCACCACACAGAGGTGTTGCTGAGGGATGGGCAGTTTGCACAATACCTGCTGCTGATTCTTCACAGGTGGCTTTTGCTTTGTGGTTTTGACTTGGGTTTCCCCCCTCTCCACCCTTTCTAAGACATGCATGTGTTATTAGCTCTCCCTCTGAGATGACTGCCTCCTGAATTGCCTCTGAAGAGGCTGGGGTGAATTGTCTTTAATCTCTGACCCTTCTGGTGACTCTGAGAGCAGCTTGGAAGCACAGAGGATGGTGATGAGTGGGTCCCATGCAGACAGAACTACAACTGCTACCTTCCTTACAGGCCTTTTCAGCCCCACATCCCAAACCTGCTCCAACACAGGTGGATTCCTGGCAGTGGACAGTCTGCTGGAGAACCAGGGCTGAGGGTGCCCTGGGGGTTGGTGACTCAGTTTAGACCCTGACCTCTTAGTTTCTTCCATCTGTCACGTAGCACTGCTCTGTTCCTGGCAAGCCCAGCTCTGAGGCATTTACTGAATCTGTTGCTCTGCTGGTGAAAAAATGAAGGGGAGAGCTGGGGAAGGCTCCGTGGCCCTGGTAAATCTCCCCTCAGCCTGGTGCTGGGATGTCATTTTTGGTGTTTCCCTCTGTCCCGAGGACCTTTGAGACACATAGTCACAGTAAGAGCAAATCCTCCTCTTGTGCAACAGAGGAGTTTCACAATTTGCTCGAAGGATGTGAAATGAATTTTGCTTCCAGTGTTAATTTTAGCCTTAATTAACAAGCCTTAAAATAAATAAATAAAAATCTAGGATATTTTGCAGGGAGAACAGCTCCAGGGCTACCTGGGGAGGGTCCTTCCCACTCAGCTTCAGCTTCATTTTTACTTAGGGCTGAACTGTAAATGGGACTGCAGCTTCATCAGCACCATTGGCACTGGTGTCTGTGGCTGTGTGAATGGGCTAATAAGTATGTGGGAATCATTCATGAATAATTTAGGCAGATTAACCTTTCCCCTTGCAGAAAGCCTTCCTTCTCCCTTCTCTAATCACAGGCAGAACTGTTGTGAAGTTTAATCATCATTGGGAATTGTTTGCTGGATTATTTCTGTGGATAATTCCCCTAGCTCCCTGACAATTTGCTGCTGGGAGTCATTAGCTGAAGCTAGTTCTGCATGGACCCAATTATATTATTTCTGATTCTTACTGGCAGAGCCAGGAGGAGTTGGTAGAGCCAGGGAAATTGCATGATTATATATTTTGAATTCTCTGTTTGCTTACTTTGCAATATTGTTATAAATACTGTTGTTAGCCAACTCCTGTTCTGGAATATTTATAGACAGAGAACATAAAGACACTCTGGAAATTATTATTGAAACAGATCAGTGTAAAGTGAGGATCTCTCCTCAGAATCTGCCCAACTGCTGAGAGGTTTCCAGGTCCAGGGGCAGAGCAGAGACAGGTCTGGGGCTAAAACTGACCCACAACCTGAGCTCTCTGTCCACTGCCACCTCACCAGGAATCAATTCCATGAATTCTTCTTTAAGTTTATTTTTTGTTTGGTTTTGGGTTGTTTTTTTTAAAAAAAAACCAGGTTTTTCATATTAATCCAAGTCCCTTTTGTAGAAATGAGACTTGGCTGGTGTGGATGAGCCCTTTTCAGGAGTAAGGCAAGAGGTGTAAACCATGAACTAATCTTTTAAAGGAAATCCTTGTGCCACTGCAGCCTCTCTAAGACCCTCTCTTCCCACCCAGCCTGTGGGTGTAGGGCCCTTGGTTAGTGTTTGGGGTGAAAGGGACTCAGTTAAGAGATGGGGAGACTTTAGCAGAGAGGTGGCTGTAAAGTGCTCCTTGTCACCCCATGGCTCTGCTCTGCCACTGAAAGCTGATCTCATCACTGGGGTCCCTGTGCCTCTGGTGTCACCTTGTGCCACCCCAGAGACTGCCAGCCCTCGCAGTGGGCATCTCATTGCTGTCCTGGTGTCAGCTGCTGGGGCTGCAGCCGTGCTGCCCTCCTCCCCAAACCCACTTGCCTCCAGGACGACCCTTCTGAGCCACCCTGCCCTGTGCTGCTGAGACCAGTCCTGCCCTCACCACCCAGCTGTTCCACACCTTCCCCAGTTTCTCAGGCTTTGGGATGCTCCAGTGTGTGACAGTTGCCTCCCTGCCCCCTTTGGGAGGCAAATTTACTGCTCAGGCCACTGGCAACTTCAGTTTCTATTGGCAGTGTTTCACATCACTGGCTGTGGGGCTGTTATCCCACAGATTGTGCAGTCCAGGGAGCAGGATCTGCTCTTCCTCTCTGTCTCACCAGGCTGGAGATGCCATGTCATGCCTTGTCTTCCAGTTTTCCCCTCCTGATGGCCTCTGCATCCCCTGGTGTTTGCTCCATTCTGAGCATGGCTGGTATCCCACACCCCCATGGGATGCTGCCGTGGCCTCTGTCATCACCTGCCATTGGGACACCCCTCTGAGACCTGCTCTTCCCCACCTTGGCCTCACTTGGGTGTCTCCCCCTGCTTTGTGGTGGTCCTCGTGCCCACCCTGTGCCTGCCTATCCCCTTGGCCAATGCCTGGCCCTTGCCCACCCCCTGTCTCTTGCTCAATCTCTTCCCTGCTGCTTTCTGCCCATTTCTGAGCCCGTTTGTGTGCTGCAGGTCCCTGGTGGCCCCGTGTTCGTGGCTGCACAGAGCGTTGCTTGGTCTGTTCAGATTTGGGTATTTGTTTATTCCTCAGGGACCCTGGATTTTTTTTTTTTTCCAAGCCCCATGTTCCCTCTGCTGCATCTCCGTTTGCTCCTTGAATTACTTGCTCAAGTGAAAGGCTGAACTTTGAGCCTCTCAACTTCCCACCCGCTGACTTCTCACCCGCTGAGCTGTTTGCTCCTGCTCTCCTACCAAGGGAGAGCTCAGGGGGCTGAGCATCACCCAGGGCTTTTGGGTGGGAGAGAAAGGCCTTTCTGTTCACCCAAACAAACAGCCCCCTCGGCTGTGTGGACAGGGAAGGCTGGTCCTGAAAAGCTGCAGAGAGCTTTCTATTAAGTGTCTTCGTGGAAAAGAGGGGGTTTGCTCAAAAGAGGCATTTTTGGTGGTTTGCCAAAAATGTGTTTTAGTCAAAAGCGTTTTGGTTTTAGCTTTTAGCCCATAAAACCACCAGCTGTGGTTGCGTTTTTTTATCAGGGTGTGAAGGGGATCGTTTGAGTCCTGTTGGTTCTTCAGGTCTCTAATAAACCCGCTCTGCTATGCATTTGTTCCTCAGTGAGTCTGCACTGGGGCCCCTCTCTGGGGTGTGTGCTGGGCTCTGTCCCTGCAGCTGGGCCAGGGCTGTCCCTTCCAGCCCCGTTTTGTGTTGCAGTGGAAGATGAAGTGCTGCCGGTGCGACTCGCGCCTGCCCCGCGCCTACAACGGGCACCGCGTGGACAGCGTCCTGTCCTCCGCCGGCCACGCGCGCTGGTGGCAGTCCCAGAACGGTGAGTACCCATGAACAGTGAGTACCCCGGGCATGTTGGCATCCCCTGGCAGTAGACAGCGTGAGGGCAAGAGGAAGAGTTGTTCTGTTGGGGTTCTCCCAATAGCAAGTGACAGGACAAGTGGAAACAGCCACAGGCGGCACCAGGGGAGGTTCAGGTTGGAGCTGAGGAATGATTTCTTCCCCTTGTCAAGGGCTGGCCCAGGTTGCCCAGGGCAGGGGTGGAGTGCCCATCCCTGGAGGGGTTTCCAGGCCCTGGAGATGTGGTGCTGAGGGCCATGGGTTAGTGGTGCCCTGGCAGTGCTGGGGAAATGGTTGGACTGGAGGAGATGAAAGGTCTCTTCCAGACAGGACGACTGATTCTGAGAATTCAGTAGATGGAAGAAGTGAATAAATGATTTGGCTCGGGCAGCTGAGTGGTTTGTTCTCCTGAAGCTGCCTCTCTGTGCTCACAGGTGTCGAGCGTGTCTCCCTGCAGCTGGACCTGGACCAGATGTTCCAGCTCAGCAGCATCTTGCTTCACTTCAGAGTTCGTGGCAGCACCTCTGCTCGCGAGAAGGTCGCAGATGGCAGGGGATGGGACACGGTGGCTCTCTGTGGGATGTGGGGATCTCAGTGCACAAGTCCCTCTGGGGTCCTGATAGAAAGAACCTGGGTTCCCATCCCTCTTTTTTTCCTAGTTTTTCATGGCCAGTCCCCTGGGCATCTGGGAGGAGCAGAGCAGGGTGGTGGGTTCCCATCCCACAGATGTCTGATGAAAAATCTCCTTGGTGTACTTTGTGTCCACAGCCTGGCTGCCCGAGGGAACAGGGGGCACTCAGGAGTTGTTGGTAATCTGCAGAGGGTGGGGATTGCTGCAGAGACCTGGGCCTGGAGCAGGGAGGAGGAGGAGAGGCACGCAGGGCCTGGGGCAGGAGCCAGCTGGGGTGTGCAGCCTTACAGATGTGCCCCTTTCCCTCTCTGCAGTCTCCTCTGCCCGCTGCCATGCTCATCGAGCGCTCTACTGACTTTGGCAAGACCTGGGAGGTTTACCAGTACCTGGCCTCTGACTGTGCCACCTCCTTCCCCCATGTCCCCCGGGGCTCCCCCGAGAGCTGGCAGGACATTCGGTGCCAGACACTGCAAGGGCACTCTCTGCACGGGGGCAAGGTAAGATTTGGGAGGGTTGTGTGACTCCCCAACATGTGCCCATTCCTCCCACTGACACCACTGGGGCAGGTGGTCTGTGCAGTGCTGCAGAAACATGGGGTGGCCTGGAAATCTTTGTTGTGTATTAGATGTGGTGAGGGGTGAGTCTGTGGAGACCCTGAGCTGCTGGGGGTGTGGTGAGGGAGGTTTCCTGCTGCTCTCTGAGGAAAGCCCTCTCTGCCTTGTGTTATGTTGGTCTCCCTGCAAAATCCTCTGCAACTCTGAAGTCTTTCTCCTTGGATTAAGTGACATTGTGCAGAGGCAGGTCCAGAGCACACACTGCCCAGAGTGTGAGAACAAAGCACCTTGTCTATTCTGCTTTTTAACTTATTTTTTTCCTTCTAAGGTGACATTCAGTGTCCAAGATCTGGCATCTACCATCACAACCTCTCACAGCCAGGCCATTGAGAGTAAGTGACCAGCCTCTTTCATGTCTGAGAACAGGAGAGGGGACCTTGTGGTTCTTCCCACATGAGGTGGAGAGCACTGAGCTGGGGCAGCAGGTCCTCAGCAAACAAAGCCTTGATGTTTGATGTCTTCTCTGTTGCCTCCAAGGTGTCAAGAAGAGTTTGGTCTTTTCAATTTGCATGGAGGGCTCAGGGCAAGAGGCAGAGGCACTGGCACAAAGAGCAGCAGCAGAGCCACCAGCAAAGTGCTCCTGCAGCCAGTGGCTGTGTCCCTGCTGCCCCTCACACCTCCCCTTCATCCTCAACAGGGCTGGGGCCGTTCACCAACCTGAGGATCAACTTCACCCAGCTCCCCCACATTGCACGCCAGGGCTACCACTCCCCCAGCACCTTCTATGCTGTGTCAGAGATGAGGGTGCTGGGGAGCTGCTTCTGCCACGGGCACGCCGACCGCTGCGCCCCGTCTGGAGATCCCCACGCCGTGGTGAGTGTCGGCGTGAAGCACAAGGCCTGGGTGAGCTCTGAGGTGTCAGGCTCCACTACACACCCAATGCAGGAGACTTTGGCTGGGATGACCAGAGGTGGGGTGTGGGAGCTTTTTCCCTGGCCAGAGGCTGCTTGTAATCTGGGGAAATGATGCCCTGTTTTGCCTACAGCAATGAGGTGATGGCTGTGGGACAGCAGCCTGTGCTTCATCCACAAGAAAACCCCAAATGTTTTCTGTGCTGGGAAGAAGGTGAAGGGGCTGTATAAGGAGATATGAAGCTCAGTGGCTGTGGGAAGTTCTGATCTTGGGGATCTGCTCCTGCCAGCCCTGGGTCTCTGGACTGGGTGGGGGACACACAGAAGGTTTCAGCAGGGTCCTTCATGCCCAGGAGGGTTTGTCAGTGCAGTTTGTTCACTGTGGGAGATTTTCTTGTCCCCATCTTGTGCTTGTCTGCTTTACCTTAAGTATAGCTGTCCTGGGTTGAGTAGTGGGAATCACCTCATTGCTGTGAGTGAGGAGCAGCCTGTCCCTGGTGCTGCTGCAGCTTTGTCTGGCTGCTGGAGCTTCATTGCTGCATAGGGACATGAGCAGGTCAGGTGTGGGCCAGGAAAGCAGCAGGAGGATGAAGCTCCAAAGTGAGCAGGTGCCACCCAGGAGGGGTAAACCACTCTCTCTGCAGCAGGTCCAGGGGCACTGTGTGTGCCAGCACAACACCGCCGGCCCCAACTGCGATCGCTGCGCCGCCCTCTACAACAACCGGCCGTGGGCACCTGCGGAGGACAACGATCCCCACGAGTGCCAGAGTATGGCCAGTGCCTTTCCCTCGCCAGTTCCTGAGGCCTTTCCTCTATCCTCCTCCTGCCCCGATGGGAATGAGCTCAGAGACCTTTTACTGGGACGCTTAGTGGGGCTGGATGTCAACACGGGTGTCTCTGCAAAGGGCACTTTGGCACGTTTGCATGCTGGGCTTTGCTCTGTGGGGCTGTGGCTGGGCAATGTCGGCTCGTGGGCTGCACCAGCTCTTGGCCACGATGTCCAATTGGTGCTAATTTCATCCTGGGTCGGTTAGTGGATGTCACCGGGTCACGCAGGAGACTCGGGCACCCTCTAGTGCCAGAGCTGCCGCTGCCGGAGGGCTTTGCATAGTTGCAGCACTAGCTGGCAGGTTTTGATGGTGGGTTTTTTTGTTTGTTTTTTTTATAGGATGCAACTGCAACGGTCACTCGGCCTCGTGCCACTTTGACCCGGAGCTGTTCCGTGCCAGTGGAGGGGTGAGTGGGGGTGTCTGTGACAACTGCCAGCACAACACCGAAGGCAACAACTGCGAGCGCTGCAAAGAGAACTATTTTCGCAACCAACGGCAAGATCTTGCCCACCCCGAAGCCTGTCTGCGTGAGTGCTCGGGTACCCCCCACCCAAAACCCGTAGCACCCTCTGTTTGCCCCTCACGTGCCTCATCAGCACCGTTCCGTGCCCATTTCCAGCCTGCGAGTGTGACCCGGATGGCACCGTGCCAGGCTCCCTCTGCGACCCTCTGACGGGGCGCTGCGTCTGCAAGGAGAACGTGCAGGGCGACCGCTGCCACCTCTGCAAGCCGGGCTTTGCCCAGCTGGCCAACGCCAACCCCCTGGGGTGCCACAGTGAGTACACCCTGAGATGCACCCTCCTCCAGCTTCCCGAGGTGCTCCCACCCCACCTCCTTTCACTGTGACCGACCCTTCCCGTTCCAGGATGCACCTGCAACGCGCTGGGAACGCGGCAGGACGTGCCCTGCGATGATGAGACGGGAAGGTGCTTCTGCCTGCCCAACGTGGTGGGGAAGGACTGTGACCAGTGTGCAGATGGGCACTGGGAGATGGGCAGTGGACGGGGCTGCCGGCCCTGCGACTGCCACCCCCTTGGCTCCCGCAGCCCCCACTGCAACCAGGTACCCCCAGCTCACCCGCAGCACCCTCGGGGCAGACTCAGCATATTTCAGCCGTGTTCCTTTTTCTCTTCTCCTGCAAACTTGCTCACTTTTTCCCTTTCCCAATGCTGCCGTGAGGGGCTGCTGGTGGTGAGGGTTGAGCTGCACATCCATGAGTGCCCACGTGTCCCCACGCCAGGGATCACAAATCATCTGGTTGGTGGCTCTGTCGTCCCATCTCATCTGTGGGAGCCTCCATAAAAAGGGCTGTGTGTTCCCTCACACGTCTGGCTCTTCTTTTTCCTTTTCCCATTTACTAGAGACTAGAATGACAGACTATTCAGGAAAATGAGGGAAGGTGGTAATTATTGAGGCATGATTAAGGCATTTTAAAAGGCCTGATATTTAGTTAGGAAGTCCTAATGAGAGATCTTCATACAGGCGAGGCAAGTTAATTATCCTCATTTGTCAATGAAAAATGTGTGTGCCACTTCAGGCTTAAAGGACAACTGGGAAAATTGAAGTTAAGTGTAAAAAAAATAGAAATTGTTTAAATTTACAAAAAATTGTAAAAAGCCAAAGATAGGCCCCAAACGAGCTCAGTGCAGGGAGGAGACCTGTGATCACAACAGAGGCTGCTTGCAGGTGATTCCTTTGTCATTGAAACAAAGGCTGAACAGCTTTGCAGTGCTGGCCTTTCCCTGAGGTGTTTCTCTTTCTGCAGTTCACAGGACAGTGTCTGTGCAGAGAAGGCTTCACGGGCCGGACGTGCTCTGCTGGGCAGCAGCAGGTTTGCCCAGACAGGCACTATGGAGACGTCCGGGTCGGGTGCACAGGTAGGGAGCACCCGTTTCATTTTGGCTTGCTGTTCCTTGCTGCTGGAATCGTGGGTTACCTGGGGAAGAGCACCTGGCCTATGTCCTGACATCAGTGTTGCCCATGCTATTTTGCAAGAGAAATTTCCCTTCTGGAACAACTCCAGTTATCCACCAGTCCAAACACCCTTGGAGAAGCCCCTTGGCCATATTGCTCTGGCCCTGCAGGGTCAGGGGCTGGGCAGGTGACTGGCCCTGGGGACTGTTCCCATTCCTCTGCCTGTGCCACATTGCTCCCAGGTGTTGGTGGAGCTGGTGGGTGAGGTCAGACTTCAGATTGTGTTGGCACCCTATTAACAGTGTCTGATTTTATGTATATGTGTATATATATCAATGTGTGGATACATTTAGGTTGTCTTTTACCCTTTCGTTGGATGTCACCTCTATCTCTCCACCTCTTCATCACGCAGAGTGCGACTGCGACTTCCAAGGCACGGAGGACGCGGGGTGTGACAAGACCACGGGCCAGTGCCTCTGCCGCCCGGGTGTCACCGGCCCCCGCTGCGACCAGTGCCAGCGTGGCCACTGCAGCAGCTACCCTGACTGTGAGCTGTGCCACCCTTGCTTCCACACCTACGACGGGGACATCCAGCGCCTGCGCCTGCGCCAGGTCGGCCTCGGGAACTCCACCTCCCAGCTGCCCCAGGGGACCGGGGCGTCCCGGCTCAGCCCCCGGCTCTCGCGGGCGGGGGACAACGTGCGGCGGGCACGGGGCATCCTCAGCCGCTCCCCTGCCACGGAGCAGAGCCTGGCCCTGGTGGGCAGCACTCTCACTGGCCTCAGGTGAGGGATGGGTGCTGCTAACAGGGTGCATCTCAGCCTGAGAGAGCTGTGTGTCCTCTGCTGCCAGCTCTCTACGCTCAGAGGTGCCTATTCACTGGGTGTGGGCAGCATCCCAGCGCTGATGAGCTCTGTTCTCTCTCTGCAGGTGCTTTGCTTTCTACTTGAATTGATCTTTTCTGCTTTTTCTCCTTCAGAGAGCAGGTCCAAGGCATAAATCCTGATCTTCGTCTCCTGGATGAGACTGCCTCTCTATCCAGGGAGCTCGAAGCCCTCAACAGCAGCTTGGTTGTCACTACCAGCCAGTATCAGAACAAGAAGACCCAGTTTGAAACAAGTCGCAGCACGGACCTGTCAGGTACACTGCTGCAGCTGTAATATCTTAATTTGCAGTCATTAATTTACCTCAGTCTGACTGTGCCTGATGGTTTCCCACCGGCTGCCTGGATGAGATGGAGTTTGTAACCTGCTGTCAGTTTAGGAACAGCAAATAGCTCTTCCCTCGCCAGTGAGAGGGAGGTTTTCTAGCCTCGGGTCCGTGACCCAGGATCTCAAACTATCAGGTTGTTGCTCTGGCATTTTGGAGCTGGACAGCTCGTTCCATGGGCACCATGTTCCTATCCCTGGCCAGCACAAACTCTGCTGCTGGGGAGCAGTGGGAAGGGGGGAATCCCCACTGGGAGCGTGTCACCAAACCCATGAGGAAGCTGAGCTAATGAAGGTCGTGCACAGATGGAAGGGATGGAGAGGTGGGGAAGGAGCCAGGCAGCTGTCAGGAGCTTAGGAGGAGAGGAGCTAATTAAGCACTGGGCTGGTCCTGGTGCTAGGCTGCCATTAGATCCCTGCTGCAGCTGATTCCCTCCACGTGTCCAGTTGCTGCCTCTCCCCCCGTGCTGCAGCGTGTGGCTCTGCCAGCCGGGGACGTGCGAGTTGCACCTGAGCCCTCTGAGCAGGGCTTAGAGATCCATGTCCGCACTACTCTCCTCCCAGGCTGTGCTGGAGGAGACTGGTGGAGTCTGAACCAGGGAATGGGCTCCAAAAGCCCCATCCTGCCCAACACGAGCCCTTCTGGGCTGCATGGAGCAAAGCCCGGGGTGGACAAGTCCGCAACATTTTGCTTTAGTTTTATTTCAATCAGAAGAACCCAACCCAGACTGCAGTCCTTCAGGAGAGCTCTGGAGCTCACTGAAGGAGCAGCTGAAAGGCATTTGGAAATAAAAGGAGCTTTTTCATTGTGCTGTAGTGACTAATGCCTCTGGCTGTGGCACACATCCCCTCACAGGGTACAGGCAATGCCTGCGTTTCGGTAGCTGTGCTGCATTTATGAGTCACGGAAGCACTTGTGTCATTTATTGGTTTTATTCCTGCAGGAGCCTTCAAGACAATCAGATCTGCTCACCAGGCCTCCAGCAATGCCAGCAGCCTTGCCAACGCTGCCGCCGGGCTGCTGGCCCAGGCCCGGGAGAGCCTCAGGAGCACCATGGAGCTGGAGGGGGAGCTTGCAGAGTCCAGCTCCAGGCTGCTGACCCTGAAGGGAGAGATAGCCTCGTCTCCCAACCTCACCCCTGTCATCAATAAGGTGAAGATACACACAGTGGGGAAGTTAAACAGTTTGCATCTACTTTGTGAGAGGGCCCTGTAGTGCTCAGGAGGCAGAGGCCTCATCCTGCAGTTGTGCATCTTTCCTCAAACAGTCTGGCATAGCAGGACAAAGTCTTCTGTCCAGAAAGACTCATAAATGGCATCCAAGCTACCTGCTGCTTTGGGACATTAGCGGAGGATGGTCTGAGCGTCCCCTGCCTGGGGATCACAGATACTGAAGCATTGCCCACCACTGCTTCCCAGACACACACAGTTTCCTCCAAGGACTCTCTCGAGTCAGTTCTTGTATCTCAGAGACCCACTTAATTTCTGGATGAGGTTTCTTTTATTTCTCCTTCGCTGCTTTGTTATTGCCATGGAGATCCATTTCGGTGTCTCCTAATGCACGGTTGCTGTGGAGACCACCAACCTCCCCTCTCTGCTTTTCAGGGCACCAACACGTTCCCAGGAGACCAGGCTGTGCTGGTGCCTGCTCTGGCTCTGGGTTTGCACGTGCCCCTGCAGCAGTGCACTCTTTGGTGGGTGGTAACTCTAGAAGATGCCATGCCATTAAAATGACTGGTCAGGTGTCATCCCATTCTCTCTCCCAAAGCAAACTGCAAAGGTTCCCCTGCTGTGAGGGGAAGAGTTGCTGTCCTGAGGGTAAATGAGATGTTTGCTCCCCACAGACATGTTCTGTTGCTTTTCATGAGCCCTTGGGGTTTAGCTCCAGCTTGGGATGGTGAGGAGATACTGACCTTGTGTTGCTGTCTCCAGGTGGGTGCTCAGTGCTGCCATACACTTGTGTGGCTCTGGCTGCCCTTGCCACTGTTACCTGGGCTGTGTCAGCCCTGCTGGGTAGCACTGGCTCCTGTTCCCGTGCCCATCTTCCACAGCACAAGCACAGCAAGTTCTCCATCTCCCTGGCGAGGGTCTGTCAAAACTTCAGCCTCCCTGCACACACCAGGGTCTTGCCAGCCAGGCGAGTGCCCTCGTTACCCCACCTCTCTCCCTCTCCAGGTCTGTGGAGGTTTCCGAGTGGAGCCGTGCACACCAGCCCGGTGCCAGGGGCTGCTCTGCCCACAGGACAACAGCAGCACCTGCGGGGCCGGGCGCCCCTGCCGCGGTACTCACCCGGGCCGGCCCGTGCGGGTACCCCTTCATTTTGGCGAACACCAGGTCTCCAGCCTTGTATTCTCGGGGCCGCGGACGAGCCATCGGGAGCCGCCGCGGGAGCTGCCGTGTGTCCCCCCCACCTTCCCACACCCCCTCGCCCCGCACACGCCGCCCCGGGGCAGCCGGGCGAGCCCCCGCGGAGCGCGATGCGCCCGGGCACGGGGCGCAGCCGGGAGCGGGGCCGGGCCACGGGCAATCCCCGATCTCTCCGGCGGCGGCGGCGGCGGCGGCGGCGGCAGGAGGAGATGGGGTGTGTGTGTGTGTGTGTGTGTCTGTGTGTGAGTGTGAGCGTGTGTCTGTGTGTGTGTCTGTGTGAGTGTGTATGCGGGGTGGGGGGTGGCCTGGGACCCAACCCGAGCAGCCCCCGGGACCAGGGGGCCGGCTGGGGCGGG
>JANHGL010014702.1:53399-82869 GCA_024611195.1 Ceyx melanurus | reverse complement strand
AGTCTTTTCCCGCCACCCGCAATGGTTCTGCGTGCTCCTCCCTCCGCACGGTACCGCCTTGCTCCCGCCCGGCCGCCATTTCACTTCCCCACGCCCTTCTCGCGCGGATTTCGCGCCAAAGCGCGGCCCGGCCGGCAGGGGGCAGAGCGCGCCGGCCAATGGGCGGCAGCGGTGAAAGCCTCGCGCTTCCTCTTGGGGCGTGGCGGGAAGGAGCCGGGGCCAATCCGCGACGGCGCCCTGCAAGCGAGCCAATGGCAGGGCTCGGCCGCGCGCTCCGGAAAGGGGTTCGGTTTCCGCCGCGCGCTGGTTTTGCCGCGAAAAAGTTGGTAGCGGTTTCCCGCGGACAGCGAGGTGCGGTGCGGAGCGGAGAGGAGAGGGGGGTGTTGGGTATTTGCGCTGGGGCTCCCGCGGGGCATTGGGGGTGGGAGGAGGATGGATGCAGAGCGCGGGGTGCGGTGTGGCCGAGGCTGGAGGGGCAACGGGGCGTGGAGGATGGCAAGATCTTAGGGCCATTTGGTGCCAGGGAGGAGGTTTGAGGCTGACCGTGCCCTCTCACCCCCTCGCAGGGGAGCAGCAGTCGCCATGTCCGGCTTTGACGACCCCGGCATTTACTACAGCGACAGTTTGGGGGGGGATGCGGCGGTGGACGAGGGGCAGGTTCGGAAGTCGCAGCTCCAGAAGCGGTTTAAGGAGTTTCTGCGGCAGTACCGGGTGGGCACGGACCGGACGGGCTTCACCTTCAAATACAGGTGCTGTTCTGACCCCTGTTCTGCTTCTGTGCCTTACTCCTCTTTGCCTGTCCGGTCTGATGTTACCTTCTCTCCTGCCCAGATACACAATAGTACCTGTCAGCTTTTCTCTTCCCAGAGAAACATAAATCGTAACATATATAACAATAACTGTCATAACATAAATTTTAACTTTTTTTTTTTTTAACCTTACGGGAAAACTGAGCTCTGATGGGCTTCCAGATTTTTAGGCATCTGGCCAGTGGTAGAGGTATCAATAGAAGGACCTGCAGGGCCAAGGTTGCACCTAGTTCAAGATTTGCCTTCAGTTCTAGTGCTGTCTGGTCTGAGGTTTCATCAGTATCCATTCAAATTGGTGCAGCATTACACATATGCTTTCTGGGACTGTGAAGGTCCCTTGGCTATCCTTTTGCCAATGCAGCTAGTAAACGCCACTGTGAGAGGACACAGAGATGTATTGTGCAAAGTCTGGTACAGTCACCTTTCATCTCTGAATTTCAAGCACAATGGCTTTTTTAAGGAGATCATTGTCTGTGGTATTACATCAGTTTTAAAAATAATATTTTATGTATAATGGGTATTTCCCTGTGTGGAAGTTTTCTAATTGCCAGTCTGGTCATATAGCACTGCAACTAGTGCTATACTTTACATTGTTACTGTAGGCACTGGTATCCCTGGTCTGACATCACATTTCAAAGTGGCTTTGGGTGAAAGGTTTGGCCAGGTCCCCCCTAGTGCTTCTCTTGGGATTTTCCCCATGTGCTTCCCAAATCAAGGGCTCCCTGCAGCACCTGCCTTCTCTGTTCTCAGCTTTGCTGGGAACTGAGGGGTCACTGTGGGTGGTTCCTGCTTTGTGCCCTGCAAACCTTTACTGCTTGCTTCCTTCCAGGGATGAGCTTAAGCGGCACTATAACCTCAGTCAGTACTGGGTGGAGGTGGAGATGGAAGACCTGGCCAGCTTTGATGAAGATCTTGCTGACTATCTGTACAAGCAACCAGCAGAGCACCTACAGCTGGTAAGGTTGGAGGAGGTTGGCAACCTGGCACACTGATATTATCACATCATGAGAGCAACCTTGATGATATACCGTAATACATCCATAACAGGCAAATTGTTCCCTTTCTAGTTGGAAGAGGCAGCAAAAGAAGTTGCTGATGAGGTTACCCGCCCTCGTCCTGCAGGGGAGGAAACTCTCCAAGACATCCAGGTGATGCTGAGATCGGATGCCAACGCAGCCAACATCCGCAGCCTGAAGGTGAGGTGAACGGGCTGCTGGTGCTGAGCAGCAAGTGGCAAGGCTTGTGTGTGATTGTAGGGAAGCTTCTGGTCTGTGATCACATAGTTCAGGATGGAGGTTGTACAGAAATTTACAAGCAGGGATAATCTGCAGCTTAAATCTGACTGCAAAGAGCTGTTGCTGCTGCTTCCAGCTCCAGGAACCTTAATACTCTGTGCGGAGTGTTTCGTCCTTTTCAATCTTTTTTTTTTTTCCCCCCTTTCAGTCTGACCAGATGTCCCACCTGGTGAAGATCCCTGGGATCGTAATTGCAGCAACCCCCGTGAGAGCCAAAGCCACCAGAATCGCCATCCAGTGCCGCAGCTGCCGCAACACCATCAGCAACATCGCAGTGCGCCCAGGCCTCGAGGGCTACGCTCTCCCCAGGAAATGCAACACGTAAGGAGCTGACCCAGGGAGGCATGCTGCAGGCTAGGGAGCAAAAGAAGCCTGCATCCCCTCCTCCTGCTCCCCCTGCAGCCTATGTGCACTGTATGGAGTCAGGTCCCTGTTGCCCAGGGTTGCACTGCTCGCTTCATCCACCCTTTTGCATTGCCCATGTGCCTGTGTGCACCCCTGGCCAGCAGGTTGCAGCTCCATCTGTCTGTGGCTGCACTGGTTGTGGTGCTGCATAACCAGTGCTGCATACAGTGTTGAGCAGCCATGCCCAGGGTGTTATATCTATAGGGTGCTTTGTACCTAGAGGTTCATTCCTGCCTCCAGCTGTCCCATAATGCTGTGTTAAACTGCCGGCCTAACTTGTCATTAAGTTATCTTTTACAAACAAACCTCTTGCTCCTGTGTTCACCTGCCCAGGGGGCTGTAAGGCTGCTTTACTGCTAACTTTACAGGCAGGCTTTAGAGCTTTTGCTACCCGGGTGTATGGTGAGTGTTTGGCTGCTCCTGTGCTACAGCTCTCATGCAGACAGATCCTGGTGGGTTGTGTCTTTGAGCTCATCCCTGCCACCATTTGTTTCCTGCACCTTATTTCTAATGGAGTTTGGGAGGCTGTTGGGATAGGGATTGTCCTTGCCTGTGGTCTGTACGGAGCCTGGCTCCTGTTCCTTGACTGCCCCAGTGTGTCTGCACCCTCACCTTACCCTCCCTGAAAGCCCCATCCCTGCCTGCCTGGAGGCAGGTGTTGGTAGCGGGGTGCCAAGACAGCAGCGGGATGTGGAGGTGCTCCTCATGTTGGAGAGCTTGTAGTCTAGCAAGGCAGGTATGTCTTGAGAGACTGGGAGGTTGATGGCAGCCTTGTCACATTGCTAATTGCTTTCTCACCAGAAACCACTTAACATTTGCTTCATGTGCCAGGTTATAAAGAAAAATGCCCTGCTGTGTCGCTGAGTCTGTACTGTTGCCTTCTGTGCAATTAATGAATTACCTTCCTCCCTGCTTTCAGCTTGCAGGGGGGAGGCAGGGAGAGTATTCGGGCAAGTATTGCCCTGTCTTTGGCTTCTTTTCATACCTTCTTTTGGCAGCTGTAGAAGACAAGATAGAAGGTTTGGTGAGCCTTTGGTTAGCCTTGTGTGATGGCTTGGTACCCCTCAGAGGGGTGATGGCTCTGGGCTCTTGTCTCTTCTGTGCTGTCTACAAGGGTGCTCCCAGTGCCAGCAGCCATCCCTGATTGATCTGTTTATACAGAGAACAAGCTGGTCGCCCAAAGTGCCCACTGGACCCGTATTTCATCATGCCAGACAAGTGCAAGTGTGTGGACTTCCAGATCCTGAAGCTGCAGGAGTCCCCAGACGCTGTGCCACACGGGGAGATGCCCCGGCACTTGCAGCTGTACTGCGACAGGTACCAGTGTGGTCTCCCCACCCTTACCCTGCAGGGCTAGTGGGAGTTGCTGGTGCCATCCTCTGCTTTCCCCTTCCTCCTCTTAGGTACCTGTGTGACAAAGTGGTCCCAGGGAACAGAGTCACTATCATGGGCATTTACTCCATCAAGAAGTCTGCCCAGAGCAAGAACAGAAGCCGGGACAATGTGGGAGTGGGCATCCGAAGCGCGTACATCCGCGTGGTGGGCATCCAGGTGGACGTGGAGGGCTCAGGTGAGGGCTGCTTTTGGTGCTTCTCTGGTCTCTCTTTGTAGCCTCATGGTGGGAGAGCCCTGTCCTGAATAAGACTGTTCCTCAGCAAGGACTGTATGAAATTGCAGCCTGGGTCCTTTTCTGATCCTTGTATAGCAGAAGGTTCAAGCCAGTCCAGTGATCTAATTTGCCCTGCATGCTCTACACTTGTGTCCTGTATGACTTTTTCTCAGTTACATTAAATGAGGAGGCTTCAGTCTGAGTCCTACAGGGCTATTAAGTGCTTTTATCTTACAGATCTTAGTGGGAATCTGCTTAGCCATCCCCGAGGACCTGGGCTGAAGTTGATGGCTAAAATTGAGCTATGTATTTAAAACATGGTTCTGACTGTAATTTTCTCTTTGGCTCCTCCAGAGCTACTTTGCCCAAGATCCTTGCTTTTTTTCTAGGAGCCTCTAAGGACGCAACCTGCCTTGCTAGGATAGCAAATATGTGCCCTTTCCATACTTCCTACCTGGTAGCACTTGGCATGATCTTCAAAGAGAGATGGTGGTGGCAGCAGATGTGGGAAGGAGTAGTGTCATTTACTTGTAACAGTGAACAAATGGATGTTTAATTAGTCTCCTCAACCCTGTGCAGGACACACTTTTGCTGGCTCAGTAACCCCTCAAGAAGAGGAGGAACTCCGTCGCCTTGCTGCCATGCCCAACATCTACGAGACCATTGCCAAGAGCATTGCACCTTCCATCTATGGCAGTGCTGACATCAAGAAGGCCATTGCCTGCCTCTTGTTTGGAGGCTCTCGCAAGAGGTGGGGAGAAGTCAGACTGGTGGAGGGAGAGTAGTGGCAGGGGTGTCATTTATGGCACAAAGCTCTCATAGTCTTCTGCTGGTGGTGGTAGCCACCTGCCACTTAACAGCAATGCATTGATACCTAAATAAAAGCTCACCGTCTTCTCCTCCCTCTCCCTGCTTTTGCCTCTCTAGGCTTCCAGATGGGCTGACCCGTAGAGGAGACATCAACTTACTGATGCTGGGTGACCCTGGCACAGCCAAATCCCAGCTGTTGAAGTTTGTTGAGAAGTGTTCACCCATCGGGGTAGGTGTTTGAGGTGCTACTTTTAGTGTGGCTCATTTCTTCCTTCTGCTCCTTGTGTAGCACCAAAGACCAGACCCTGCTCACAACAGATACCTGCCTCTGCATCCACAGCTAGACTGGCTGGGAGAGGTTTGAACTGGAGCTAGCCTGGGGTGCAGGACAGAGGATGAGGGAGGGAAAGGGAAGCCAGTAATTGCCTTCCATTATGATAGGAGCCAGGCTATTTGCAGATAGATGTCCAAAGATGTGACTGGTGCTGCTGTTTATCATTGAGATTTGATCAGTGGAGAGGCTTGGCTGGTCAGGACAAATGAAGTTGACTGCATCTCAGGCATGGACCTCCAGGCTGAACCCAGGCATGAAATTATATTTTCAGCTGTGTTTTCTTGCAGTCTCTATTATACTCAGTCTCTGACTGCATTGTTCCCTCAGGGGGAAAATAAAGCTAATGCAGCAGTCCATCAAATAATGAATCACTCCCTGTTCTCTACTTAATACCTGTATTTGTGTGTCCGCAAGCACTCCAGTTCGTCACAGATGTTTTGTCTGAGGCCTGAGACTAGGCAACAGTCTTGTTCTTTATCCAGCAGGTCTGCTTTTGACATGTGCTAAGGGCTTTTCCTGGAGATCCTTCTTTTTCCTCCAGCAGCTCTGGATTTTGGTGCTGGGGGTGTTTTGTCCTTCAGCTGGAGTGGTGGATTCCTGGATCCCACAGCAGCTGATGTGCTGTTTTCTTCCTTGTCCCGCATGCTGCTAGGTGTACACCTCTGGGAAGGGCAGCAGTGCTGCTGGCTTGACGGCCTCAGTGATACGAGACCCTTCCTCCAGGAGTTTCTTCATGGAGGGAGGAGCCATGGTGCTGGCAGATGGGGGAGTGGTGTGCATCGATGAGTTTGACAAGGTACCTGTGGGGCATTCTAGTGGGGAAGAGAGTCTTGGGCTGCCAGCTTCTCCCTGGGAAGTCTGGAGCTGCAGAAGAAAGGGCAACTCTACTGGGATTGCCTCACTTTGTTTCAGGGGAAGATCAAGAGGTGGGGCTGCATGGAAATTTTGGTTATGGCCTGTGATCTTTGGCAGAGATCATCATAGAGCTTTACCTTGGGTCAGCATCAGTGAGTGTGTAGCTGAGGTCTGGCACAGGTGACTGATGCCTTTGTGGTTTGTTTGTTTTATTTTTTCTTCACATCATTTCTCCCACTTGGATGAGAAGATGCGAGAGGATGACCGTGTGGCCATTCATGAGGCTATGGAGCAACAGACCATCTCCATTGCTAAGGTGAGCTGCAGGTGCACATCAGGCCAGGGCAGGAGCCTGACTTGGTTTCTGAGAGCCCAGCAACCAGTGGTCATGCATTTTTTTGCCAGAATTGCCCATTTTAAGAGTCCAGGCAGGGTTGTTGATGGCTAGTGGTTTCTCTAATCTGTGACTGGTCAGCCCTGCCTGTAGGCTTTGTGTTGTCTTCTCTCAGGCAGCCTGAACTTCATCAGGACTGAAATGAGCTCCCTTTGCTCTGTCTATCCTCTGCTCCTCTATGTTCAGTAGTTCTGCTTATGTCTCTGCATCATAGGCTGATGTTACTTCTTTTTTTTCCCTTCCTTTCCACTGCTCTCTCCACCCCTCAGAAGACCTACAGAAACTGCCTGGTATCTTGGTGCCAGGTCTTCTCTTAAATCAGAGTTTCTCTTTATTTCCACTGTTCAGCCTTCTTTAGTAGTCACCACTGCTCCCTTCTGGTTGCTCTGGCTCACCCCTTAGCTGTTCAGTCCCTGGTAACAGAGCACCCACTGTGGCTTGTTCCTTGCTGGTCACTCTTGTCCTGCTACTTGCAAACCCGTGCTTTGCCCCTGGGGCTGCCCAAGGGGAGTTGGCCCCAGTCACCCAGTTTCTGATTCAGAACATAAACTTAGGGTTGGGTCTTGTGTGTCCTTACCTTGATGTGAGGTTTTAAATGAATTTGGTTAGTGCTCAAGTCTTGGCTGAAGCCAGCCCTCCTCCAGAAGGACATGTGGGCCTGGCCACATGTATCTTCTATGCTGACCCCCTCTCCAGTGTGAAACCACTACTGAGCAACTGGGTGCTACTTAAGGGATTTTATTTAAATACAAGTGATTAGGGATGAATCCTTGTAAACTGCTTTGAACCTTTCACTATGAGTTAATAGCCTTCTGGCCCTGCTGGGGCACAGTTGTGGTCTTGATGCCATCCATTTCTCCTCCCACCCCCAGGCAGGAATCACAACCACACTCAACTCCCGCTGCTCAGTGCTGGCAGCTGCTAATTCCGTCTTCGGGCGCTGGGATGAAACCAAGGGTGAGGAGAACATTGATTTTATGCCCACCATCCTGTCCCGATTTGACATGATCTTCATCGTCAAAGACGAGCACAACGAGGAGCGAGACATGGTGGGTTGGGGCACGTGGGTGCAGCTGGGACTTGGGATGCCTTATTTTTCAGGAGAGGGAAGAAGGGGGTTTCTGCTACCTGCCTGCCCTCTCTTCTAGACACTGGCCAAGCACGTGATGTCCTTACACGTGAGCGCCTTGACACAGACCCAGGCCGTGGAGGGAGAGATCGAGCTGAACAAGCTGAAGAAGCTTATCTCCTTCTGTAGGACGTGAGTGAGCAGCATGATTTGGGCAGCTCCTGGGCTGCACAGTGGGAGGCAGTGGTGAGGAGTGCAGCCCCCCTGTACTTTCCAGTGTTCTATCTGGGTGACCTGTTGTTTTAATTCCCACATTGAATAAAGGGAAAGGAGAGCAGTTCCCAACGGTGCCACACATGGAAGTGAGGGGTGCCCAGGGACACTCTCTGCCCAGGGCACCCTCCCCAGTGGTGGTGCCTCTAGCTCCTGCCCTCCCCTTGCAGGAAGTGTGGCCCTCGTCTGTCGGCGGCCGCAGCAGAGAAGCTGAAGAACCGCTACATCCTGATGCGGAGCGGCACTCGCCAGCATGAGCAGGAGAGTGACCGCCGCTCCAGCATCCCCATCACTGTCCGGTGAGCAACCCCCGCCTCCTTGCCACAACAAAACCCTCAGGCTGGGGTTGCCCAGTGGGGTGCTGGGGTTTGAGATACCCCTCTGTGAACATGGCAGTGATGGAGATGCCATGACAGGGAGTAGGAGGTGCTTGGAGTGGAGTGGTTGGAGGGGTCAGGGGGAAGGAAAAGATGCCCTGGAGCTGTAGTAGAAAGCAGGCAACATCTCCTTTGGCTGCAGGCAGCTGGAGGCCATCGTGCGCATTGCCGAGTCCCTGGGGAAGATGAAGCTTCAGCCCTTCGCCACCGAGTCAGACGTCGAGGAGGCCTTGCGGCTCTTCCAGGTGTCCACACTTGATGCAGCCATGTCAGGCAGCCTGTCAGGTATGGGTAAGATATTTAGTGCTGGGGGAGGGAGGAACATGCTGCACCTGGCTGTGCAGATCAAGGAGAGATGAGCTCCCCTTCCAGGATCAGGCTGTCAGGGGCAGGGGTACTACCTGGCACCCCCTACCTGAGCAGGTGTTGGACCTGCTTTCTGAGCAAAGGCAAAGCAATGCCTGTGACAGCAAGGAGCTGTCAGGCCTATGGGGCTGTGGCTCACAGGGAGGGCAATGACAAATGACACCGAGGGTCTCCACTTAGCCTGAACAAAGGAGGGATGGTCTGGCCACTTGTGGTCCCAAGGGCAGAGTCCACGCTGGAGGTGGTTACCCAAGCTGTTTTTCCTCTTTCACTGTAGGGGTTGTGACACTGTTTCCTTAGGAAGCAGTGTGGCACAAAGGGTTTGAAGAAAGCTCCAGCAGTCAGGTCCACATTCAGATGTGTCTGCAGAGCCTCCAACCTTTGGTGGTTCTGCTCATGGGTAACTTAAAGCCTCTGAGATGTGTGGTTGTGGTGAGGAACATAGGAGACAGCTCTCTGGCTCTGAGAGTGACCTCCGGGCAGCACAGGGTTCACACAACCTTTCCCTCCAGGGGCAGAAGGCTTCACAACACAGGAGGACCAAGAGATGTTGTCCCGCATTGAGAAGCAGCTGAAGCGGCGTTTCGCCATTGGCTCTCAGGTGTCAGAACACAGCATTGTCCAGGACTTTGTGCGGCAGGTGGGTGCCATGGAGGGTTGGACCGTGAAACCAGGGGCTCCAGGCTCCTGCTTAGGAGGTGGAGGGGCCTTTTTTTTAGGCATACCTGCTTTTGAAGTTGTTTGTAGAGAGCAGTGTGCAGTGTGATTGCAGAGTTTAAGGGGTGTGAGGCAAGAACTCATTTTTCTGTAGGAGACCCATCTTTCAGGCTATTTGCATAGGTTGGGGTCCTATCCTTGAAACCAGAACTGTTTGATTTGTGACACTGGCTGTAGACAGACCTGAAAGAGTGGAAGGGGAAAGGAACAAGTGCCTGCTGCCATTGTCCTCCCTCCCTCCCTCCCTCCCCCCCTCCCTCCCTCCCTCCCTCCCTCCCAGCCCTGCTAGGCTTTAGCAGTGGTTGCAGGTTCCCAGAGGGGTTCTGGAGAGCTCTTCCCTGACAGCTCATCCTCCCCTGCTCTTCTCTTTTCCAGAAATACCCCGAGCATGCCATCTACAAGGTGCTGCAGCTGATGATGAGGCGGGGGGAGATCCAGCACCGCATGCAACGCAAAGTCCTCTACCGCATCAAGTGACCTCCCTGTCCCATGCAGGGTGGGGGGGGGAACAGCTGCTGCCTGACGTGGGCCCAGGAGCAGGTACTATGCCTCATTGGGTCAGAGCCTGCTCTTGGAAGAACCCTTTTCCTGAGGGAAGCAAACAGCCCAGGGCTCCCCTCGTGTGCTCTGTCACTGTGTCATGACAATGTTTCATTGAACTCCAAAAGCTTTTAGTTTGTATTAAAATAAAATCTGATATTGGTAACCAAGGGTCTTTGGCAGCCCCGAGGGATGAGGGGATGTATCCCCTTCTCCCTTCAGAGGTGCTGCAGGCTTGTGGTTGGAAAGCGCCCACCCTGGGAACTCTCGTGGAGCCAGGACCTAGCCCTGGGGGCAGCACCAGCAACCCCTAAGGCAGAAACTGATTCCTCTCCCAGTTTGGTTTGTCTGTTCAGGCATAAATCCTGCTGACCCCATCTATGCCTTTGGGCTCAGCAGGGCAGGAGGCACCTTACTGGGTCACTGTATGCAGGCAGCTGCTCTCTTCCCTGTCTAGCAGCAGCAAAGGGAAGGACCTGCTGTTCCTGCTTCACAGCTGCTCTTTCCTTACGTCTCCAAGGGCTGCAGCTTTACCCTGTGGTGTGAAGGGCTGTGCTGGAGGTGTGAGCAGAGCCCCCATCTTGCCTCAGGGGGGTAGAGCAGTGCCAAATGGGGATGCAGGGTGATGTTGCATCCTCCATACCTCTACCACCTTGTTCATCTGCTGGCAGCCATGGGGTGGGATGTCCCATTTGCCAGGAGCCTCTCCTAGGCTTTCTGACCCAGGCTACGCTTGTGAAACTACTCACCTTCATTTGCTGCATGACTTTGCATATCTCAGAACTCTGCAGGTTCTTGTCATTAATAGTGAAGCACTTTTGGTTCTCTTAAGTCCTCCCTGAGGTGTGGGCAGGTACCCCTCTTCTGCTTAGGCATGCCAGAGTGCAGGTGAGGGGCTCTAAAAACAGGACAGCGTTGGTCGCTGGGGTGAGTGAAGCCAGAGAGGCGGCTGCTCAGTCAGCCAGTGACCTTCAGAGGGATAAACAACCCCCCCAGGGGAGGCTGCTTTAGCGAGAGAAACATTCATGGCCAGCAGAGGGTACCAGAGCCTTGAGGATGCCGGGCTGTGCTGCCGAACACAGTGCTCCCACCTCCTCCAAGAGGGGAAACCCAGGGCTCCCTTGGGGCTAGGAGGTGGGGATGCAGAGTGTACCCAGCTGGCATCTGTCAAAAAAAGGCTGGGGTCCACTGCAGCCATTGGTTGGGTTCAACGGCATCCCTTTTTGCATCTCTGTGGGTGTTTTTAGAGATAGAATCATAGAATCTTGCATGGGGCACTCCTGATGTGACTGGTCAAGGGTCTGCTTAGACTAGCTGTAGTGGTGGCCCTGGTGAGGCTAACTTCAGATTGAAGAAACAGCATCAGGCTCTTCATTCTCCAGTGTTTTGGCCAGGGCCAACATTTGTGCAGGGCTGGAGGATAGAAGAGGCTGGCCCAAAGGCTGCCAATGGGATAAAGTCTCCAGAAAGCTCACCCTGGTAATTTTATTGCCCTGTCTTTTTGTAGGTTTGCTTCTTGGAGCAAACAATGCTGCAGCAAAAGTGGACAACCTTCTTTCCCCCTTTAAAAAAAAAGACTCCCACACTATTCCCTGACCCAGAGGCAGGGCTGGGCTGGTGTAAGGGAAGGATACAGCTGTCCTGAGCTGCTGCTCCATGGAGAAGTGAACATAGGAATAACAGGGCCACATCCTCCCTGGTGTCTGTTTGAAAGCACCCCACCCCTCTTGCGAGTTCCTGTGCCCCTGATCAAGCACTTGACTGCAGCATCAGGAGGTGGCCCATTAGAGTGGGGTCCAAAGCAGCAGCAAGGTGTCATGGCTGTTTTCCTGCCATATGCTGTAGCCAATGCAAGGCTGTGGTAACAGGAGCTACAGGTCTCTCAGCCTTTGCCATCTTTCCATGGTATCTCTGCTCTTGCTTTGAAGGTGTTGGCAGTACCTGTCTAATTAGGGACCTTTCAGAGATGCAGCAAGAGCAAAGCTAACAGGGAGGCAACTGTGCTATCAGTGCCCACAGCCTTCTGTTAATGCTGCCTCTGGAGAAGGCTGCAAGCCTCTATTCCCAGGCCTGGAAAGAGCACCCAGTGATGGAGAGGGGCTGGGTGAGGACAGGTTGTCCTGGGAAGAGGACTGGAAATGGGGAACACAGTGCAAAGGCTTCTGTCTCCATCACCCTTCCTTTCTACCTTCCCTTCTTTTTCCTTCCCCTGCAGACATTCCCTCAGCCTTTCCCCCTGATCTTTGCTCTGTGCTGGAGCAGTAGTGCGTGGCTGGATTTCAGCTGCTGACTAACAGTGGAGGTCATGTGGTGCTTACAGGTGTTAAAAGGGCCAGGTACATCAGAGCTCTCAAGGTACAGCAACCTACACTGAATGTTGGTAGGTGCAGAGGTTGGAAATTCTTTTTGTTGTTTTGTTTGGTGGGGGTTTTTTTATTACTTTCATTATATGATAGGGAATAGAGGTATATTTCTGATATAAATAATTCAATCAGAATGATTGGAATCAGAAATTAATTCAGAATTATTGATCTCTTCATGCTATGAAATGTGCTGATTATATGGTATGTGGTTACGTAAGCGTATGTACGGCTTGAAACAATATTGTTTAGCAACTAATTTACACAGCTTTATCACAAGAAGTGGTGCTGGCATGTGCACAACTCTGGTGTCATCTTGGAAGTTAAGATTGTTGGTTAGTAATGGCTTGTTTTGAATATTGCATGGAAATTTTGTGAGGAATGGCAATTGCCAGTAGGGTAGATGCTTGGTGATACCTACTTGATAAGGGATTGGTGGTCCTCCTGGTGTAAATGAACAGATTTTTCCTCAGATTATAGTTATTCGATAAAGGATTGGTTATCTCCCTGATTAAGGTGTCTCTTTTTGGTCATCCTTGAGGTTCTGGCATGCTGAGACTTGGCTGTCTAGGTGTCTTTAGATGACCAAAAATACCTTTCTCAAATCCAGTGCTAACAGCGAGAGTAAAACCAGCCAGACTTACCCATTTCACATCTGAGCAGCACAACGTTCCCTTACTGATCTGACCTTGTTCCTTCCTTGTCTCAGTGCTATGTCACTGGCACAGGAGGCCCCTTGCCCACACATGGCCTGTCTCCTTGGGAATTACAGCTGGATGAGTGTAATCACCCCAAAGCAGGCAGCTTCCAGGGATGCTCAAGTACCTTTGATTGGAAGCTTGGCCTGGTGTAGGAGCCACTCACCTTCTTGCTACCACGAATTAGCTTCCAAAGAATTTGCAGATTACATATAATTCCTCACAAAATGTGTTAATCTGTGTGAGCAAAAGAACTTCTCACTCCAAAATACCCAGTGCATCAGGCTCTCATCAGCCTTTTTGGTTCTTCGTGGGAGGACCAGACTGGGATTCATCTGACCAGGCATCAAGAGCTTCTGTCTGAGCAAGGTGCATTTTGTGTTAGTGCAGGGGAGCACTTCCAGACAACAATTTTGTTTCATCCAAAGTAAATGTTTGAGCAACTAGAGAGCCATGCCCTAATGGCATTTGTTTTCTCTCTGCTGACTACAAAAGGAGGTCAGGGCAATTCGATTGAGTAGGTATTTTGCATCATGGGTATCTCAAACTGGGGAGATGTGCATGTCCTTCCCATGTGCTGCACTGCTGGAGCAGAGGAAAAGGGCTTTGGTGAAGGCTTGCTCTGGGTGGCTAACTTTGGTCAACTTCACTAGGTTTGATTTGCTTTCCTCATACAGCAAGCTCATCAGAATATCTCTGTGGAAATGTCACTGGAGCTCCACTATGTAAAATCCAGCAAAGCTGAATCATCACATCTGCACCACTCAAATCTTTTCCATGTCCGTGTAGGATGAGAGCTGTTGCAATGCTGTAACATAAACTCTGAGCGTGTTGTAAGTGTCACTTCCTCCATAAAATGAAACAAACCCAAACTGCAGAGTCCTGAGGGCTGTTGCTCAAGGATGTGAGATAAACACTGGCGAGAGGAATGTGCTGATATGGGCAACGTGGGAAACAATTTGAGCTGGTCCACCAAGCACTGACCTCAGACAAAGGAAACTGGGGCTCCTTCCCCCTTTCTGCTATTGACTTACTGAGTGCCAGTTGAGCAAGCAACTTCATCTTCTGCATAATACCTTTTTTGGAGCACAGACCAACTCTTACCACAATTTTGTGTAGTGCCTGGCACAACAGCAGCCCAATTTCAGTGACAGAGTCTACCTGCTGACATAACTTTTTCTCAGTGAGGGTGACAGAGCTCTGGAACGGGCTGCCCAGGGAGCTTGTGGAGTCTCCATCTCTGGAGACACTTAAGAGCTGCCTGGATCTGTTCCTCAGTGACTTGGTCCAGGTGATCCTGCTCAGGCAGGGGGGTTGGACTAGATGATCTTCTAGGTCCCTTCCAACCCCTAACATTCTGTGAATCTGTAAATAACTCGCCGCGATGAGAACTGATCTCATGAAAGCAAAGTAATCTCTGAGCTTTGCTCTGGACAGTGCCAGAAAAGACCAAGAGACAAATGGAGAAGTGTCTGGAAGGGAGACTGCATTGCAGCAATGCCATGGTGCCATGGTATAATGAATGACACGCATGTCGTGGCTTTGGGTGCCTGTGATGTGGTCTGCTGGGTGGAGGTGTCTCATGCTGAGTTTCAAGTCCTTTAGAATATTTGACTAATGGCCTGTATCCCCTAATTCCAGACTAGATTCCTTCAAAATCCCAAACCATTCTCATACAGCTGTGATGCACAAATGCCCACTACTGCTCTTCATTCCTTTTTGCTCATCTCTTTGAAACACCCTTTCCTTCTTCCTTGAGGGAGCTGATGTTGTTTCTCTACCAGTCTCCATTTTTTTTGAAAGATTGTGGAGAACGGGAGAGGTTCTGGAGATCAGGAGGAAAGAAATGTCACTAAAGTCTTCAAAAAGGGCAAGAATGAAGACCCTGGAAATTACAGACCAGTCAGTCTCACCTGCCATCCCTGTGAATTCCTGCACACCTCTGCTCCAGGTCTCTCTCAGCAATGCCAGTGAGTCCCTTATCTCCTTCCTCCACCATAAAGGATGTCTCATTCCCACTCTCTCTTTTCTACATGGTCATACCCTCCTATTACCTTTCCTAGCCAATGCAGTCAGTCCCTGGCCACCTTGCAGAGCACCCAGGACGTCTCCCACTTCTGTTTTCTAGCCTTCTGGTTTCACAGGCAGGCAGGACATAGGGATATAACGTGCTGGAGCAGCTCTCAGGCTGCCTGTTAGGAACGGAACACCAAAGGACACGCATCAGAAAATGTCCCCTGGACCATCTGCTATTTCTTGGCTGTCCTTTTCCCTGCCCTTCTGCTTGCATACAGTTAAAATGCTCTACCTCCTCTCCCCGTTCTTGATCTTTACCACATCTCGCCAACCCTTTTTATTTCTAATACTTTTTTTTCTTTTCTCTGGCTCCCATGTGGGCAATTTAGCCAGAAAACTCACTGGCCACAACAGCTGGGCACCACTGCTTTATATGCCCTTTGCACCACACACTTGTGGTCCCTCAGAATGAAAGCAGGAGCATTATCCTGCCTGCCTCAGTCAAAGTACCCATGAAACACTTGCTGAGTGGAAATCAGGTGAATCCACAGCAGGCCACATGCTGTGTGCTCATCAGCATCCAGCACCTCTGCAGTATAAATAGGAGCCTATAAATAGATAGGTAGGTATCTTTCCTTTCTGAAAATCCTTTGCTTGATGGAATCTGTCAGGTCTCAAACTGCACCTGGTACTTTGTGGACTCTGTCACATGTGATCATAAAGGTGAGCTTCAATATATCGCTAGGACTACAGAGTTAAATACACAGTGCTTAAGATATTTTTAACATTTTAAAGCAACAGGTGACAAGTCATCTAGCATAGAAGTAATATCATTGTGCTAGAACCTCTCATCAGAATCAGGTGCACATTCAACATTACCAGTTATCTTCTATTTGTGTTTTGTGATGAGGACATGTTTGGTGATCTGACCAGGAGTGCAGAGACTTTCACCAGTCTGGGAGGTTTTCCATCTGTGTGGGTCCAGCAAGTGAAGGGTGAGGGCTCGGGTTGAGGATAAACAAAGGACACAAGGAGGAAAACAGTTTTTCCCAGCATCACCTGGCTTTCTCAAACTGGGCAGTGGCAGAGCCCTGTGTACCTGATGCTCAGTCCAGATCTTTCAGCAGCACAGTTGCTGCAACAGAGGAACTACACTGTCTGATATTCCCACCTTCCCCTGGGTAAAGGAAATTAAAATATCATGGTTTCCACAGTAACTTCACTACTGCCACTCTGTACCATCTCTTTACTGGACACTAGGAGATACATCATGTGGAAAGAGGGTGAAGCTTCCCTGGTCTAGAGTTGAACTGAAACTTGAGTTGTTGAGGTCTGATGGCCCTGTTTGGCCCAGCTCACCTCCTGCATAACATGAGAAGACCTTAGATGTTCAGCTGAGGAGCCCAGCAACCAAAGCGTTCCATAGGCCAAAGCAAATTCTCACTGTCTGCCTTCATTTGATGTAAAACTGATTTGCCTTCCAAAAGGCTGAAAAAATAAGCACTCTAAGATGACTAAGAAAAGTTGATCCCAAAGGGGCTCAAAGTGTTGAATTTCACCAATTGGTAGGAAGGCAGAGTGCAGAAGCACACATATTCATAGCCCAAACCACACAAAACAACCATGTGTAGTCATGCAGAAACAGTCAAGACATACCCACACCTGTATTTCACATGGCCTGGCAGGTATATTGCCAGAGTGCCTCCCTATGCCATGCTGTTTGACTGCTTTCCAAAACCTCAGTGGAGAAACCAGCACCTCTGCTCTTTTGTACTGGAGAAAAGGGTAACATAAGGTCAGAGAAGCAGCTCAGAAGGAGAAGCCCAGTGTATGAGTCTGCTCTATGAGAAAAACCAGAAGACCTATTTGTTTGTGGCTCATGCTGCATGCCCTAAACCCAGAGACACACAATTTACAGTCATGACCCTTTCACCTTTCTTGCTCCTCAGAGGATAAAATGGTTTCCTGTTTATTCCAATGGGCAGCTGTTGTATCCACAGGGGAGAGCAGCACTCATGGTTAATATGGCTGATGTCCAGATACGTTTTGCAGAAGTTGCTTGTTTGTTTGCTAGGCTGTTCAGCAGCTGCTGACTGTTGCCTTTGGAAGTAGGAGACTCCCAGGCAATTCTCAGATGCTTGAGCATGGGAGAGAAATTGCATCCCCTCCCCTGTCCTCTCAGGAATCTGCAGGCAGGAAAGACATCCTGAGGGCTTCTTCAACCTTTGTCATGTGCTGGAGTATATCAGGATCCACAGGGCCTTCTTCACCTGGTTTATCTGTGCTCCAAGTGGCATTCTTCATCACTCATGGGAGAACAGAGGCACTGCACTGCCTTAGGGTCTCATAACCTCAGCAAAGGTTTCTAGCTATGAGATGGGGTTGCCAAAAATATGAGACATCCAAGACCAGTAAGGAAAGCTCCCTGTAGTCAGTAGCCATACAAGAGAAGACTGGGGACATAGACAATCCCTGGAAATCACTAGAAAAATATTATCACTATGGGGGCCACTCCTTGGGCTCCTTTTGTGATCACTTAGACAGAAGAAAGTGTCCCATAATTCAGAACATGCAGCCCCTGGGAGTTTCTGTGCCCAATATGAAGTCATATGCACCTAGGCCATTATGGGTCTCCTCCATCAACATGGAAGAGGCAGTTAAAATTCAATGCCCTTGAAAAGGAAGCATTAAAGATAATTAAATGCATGAGAAAGACAAAGCCTGCTGCCTTCTGTGTCCATATGGGTTTTTTTCTGCTACCAGGAGCACTTCTTATGTTTACTTCACTTCTTTGCCTTTGCCTGGCAGGGCTGTCTTGACTGTTTGTGCTTTCAAATGCCACAGTGACCCAGATTTGGAACAGGCAGGTGGTGATCCAAGCAGTGGGTTTGTATCTGTCTCTGCTTATGCAGTCAACTATGAATTGCTGAAATGGAAAGAAATCAAAGCCTAATCTCCAGTGACCCCCTACACAGGTGTCAGAATCACCACCAGCCTGGAACTGGGGCACTGAGACACAGGCTTCAAAGTGGAGACATGGCAAGCCAGTCTAATAAATCAGTTGTGCCCTCTGGTCAAGCAAAAGCTGGTACCTACCCTATATCTGCTCAATGTCTTTGCTTTTCAGCTGCGAATATTGTGTGCATCTCCAAGCTGGAAAAGATGCTGGTTTACAGGCAGCACAAGAGCCAAGGGCCTTGGAGAACCCCTACTGAAGTGGCAATTTGTTTTAAGGATGTAAACTACCTGCTACATAAGAAATTATATAAATGGTTCTGCTCTGGGTCCCAGCGTGAGCAGCAAGAGGTAGGTGAAATCTGTACAGCCCAAATTGCTCTAAATGAGCTAACTTCTCTGATTTTTTCTGGCTGCATTTGTGGGCTCCCTCATGTGAAGGTGACAGCAGAGCAAAAGGCTGTTGGGGCAGTTGAAAGATGCCCAGACAGTAAGAAGATCTATGGGTGCTGATGGAGACAAGTAAAATACAAGGTTGACAGGGTGTGCTGAGAGGCAGGAGGGGAGATCTTGCATAAAGCATGCCCGTGCCATCTCACTCCCCAGTCCTACACTGGTTCCTAGTCCCAGCAGTGACTCAGCACCTTGCTATCAGTAATGCACCAATCTTTTCAAACACTTTGGTGCTTTTCAAACACTTTTGGTCATCCCTCCTGAAGAGGATGGAGTTGGGGCACAGGAAAGCATCATGTCTTAGGCCAAGGTGCACAAGAGTTAACAGCAAAGGAGGATGGATGAAATCCAGTTTCTTCAATCCCAGGCTCTGCTCATGGGGATTTCCTTCATACTACACATGCCACATCCACAGCATTTTTTAATCCTCCTGAACTCTCCCCTGCTCTTTAAGAGGTAGAAAAACATTTGCCATGAATTTTCACCTCTGTAATGTCCCCCTCCTTATGTTGTTAGCTCTTTTTTTGTTTTTCCATCATTCTTCCTTCTCTATCTCACCTCTCCTCACAGTCTGAATCACAGCCCTCTGTGTGGAACACCTCTGCTCCACAAGAGGCCAGTGAAACAGCAAATAAATCCCCTCTGAAGAGTATTGCCTGGTTGATCTATTTTTGCTGCTGCTTCCATTATGTCTCCTCAGCAACTTTAATGAAATGGAAGCTAGTTTTCCTACTCATGCCATTTACAACAATTTGTGATGGGATAGTCTTCCCAGTACTGGTTTTCCCAGGCACTGTAATAGCAGCAGCAGTATACCATGCTGTCATCCTCTTGCCACTCCTTGCCTATTCTCATTGTTTCAGTCTGCTCCTCACCCTGTGGTGCATGCATGGCCTCATCCTGTGCATTTCCTCACAGTCTCCAGTATCTGCTCAGTGCTCACCCAGCCACACCTCTAGGGCCTCCTCCACTACTCATTTGCTTATAATGCTGGATGCAGCACACTGGTGCCTCCCAAAAGCCACTCACTGTGTTGTGACTCAACTTGAGCCTGTAAGCAGACAAGTGATGGTGATGCTGTGTCCCTTCCATGCTTCCAGTCAAGAGGAAGGTGTCAATGACCCCAGTTAAAGAGCTGTTATGATCATTCACATCTATTGCAGCAGGATTTCAGGAAGGGTGTAGATCTAGGCCTCGCTGCCTGAAAAGAAAGGAGTCCCTGCTTCAGCACGTTTCAGCCATATACATTGACACATAGCAGAGGTGAGGAGGCAAAGTGATTGCAGTGCTTCTCTGCAGAAGGTAAATGGATTTCTGTTTAAGTGTAAGTCAAATATCAGAGGAATGATAACTTTATGAATGAAGCACAGCATCTCCGGGAACTTGTTCCTGTATCAGCTGCTAATTTACTGTGTGACCTGCAGTAGTTCGTTCAAACTCTCTCTGCCTTGTGTCAAACAAGCCCAGTGGCAAGTTTGTTTCTTGTAGAGGTCTTGTGAGGACTGCACGTCACAATCTACACTGAAGGCAAAGTGGCTTTTTTTCACCAAAAACACATTTAATATCCCCAGTGATGTCATGTGATACATTAGCTCGCCACTGCTAAGCCTGGAGCCTCCCACTCAGAGTTCATCCCACCTGCCTCACACAAAGGCATGTGTTGCCCCTCCACAGACACTTCTCAGCACAGTTCCTTCCTCTTCCCCTGCTTCACTGGGCATCTTTTTAGCCTCCCTAACACCTCCTCCCTTGCTGTAGCTCACAGTGTTCAAAGAAGAGCCCTTGCCTCAGCACAGATGGGCACAACCAATCGCTTCCCTTCAAAGGGAGATGTTGCCCCAGCAACCAAAGTTTTGAAGTCGGGCAAAGTTCTGAAAAAAACCCAATTGTGATGGGAAATGACACTTGGGAACAAATGTACCATGTTGCCATGGCAGCCTGAATACTTGCACAGAATGTGGTGTTTTGAAAATACATAAAAGACTGTGCTTCAAGCAAGTCCGACTAACTTCATGCCTTTGTCAGGTAACTGAACAACACCAAGTGTCTGGTGTTTGTATTTTATACCTGGTGTGTGAATGACTCTATCACTTCTGAAATGGAAGTAGCTTTTGCTCTCAATCCAACAGAGGAGTATTTGAGACTGCGGATTTTTCTAGGTTGCCTAGTCTGGTATTGATCTGTTTGGGCTATTTCTGTCATTTGAAGTCCATCAGTTCTTGGTTGTCTTGGTTTCCACATCTGTGTTTTATCTGTTATTTCATTTGGTGCACTTTTGTGCCACAGTGTCTGGGCTAAAAATAGCAGGTGATTTGTTCAAAAACATGGGTCCTTTTCCTAGTCCCACAATAATTCATGCCTTTCCTTTGAGCCATGTGGTGTGTGAGTAGCTTTCAGGAGCCACAGTCTGCTTCATTCAGCTCTGTTAGCTGAACCAAATGTGATTTTTCCTCACCAGGTAAGTGCCTTCTCCTAATTATAGTGAGGAAGAGGAATAACCAGCCTAAGGGTATTCCATTGCTCGTTGTACAGGCTGTCTTTGCAAACCCAAAGAGAAGATGAAATCCCAAATGGCTCAAAGGAGGAGGGAGATCCTCAGTATTGGTAGCAGTGAGGAAGCAGTGGGCTGGGTACGTGTACAGAACACTGAGCTGTGATGACATCCCACCCTATGCTAGGCCACAGTTCAGAGATCATGTTCCACCATCATCCATGAAGACATTTTGCTTTCCCTCATCCACTGGAGTATATTTTTCTATTGTCCAATGCACCCTTGCATCATGTAATGTGTGGTTTTTCTTCATCTTGGTTAGCCTCCTCCCCATTGCCTTGGGTGGTCCAGTGTTGGCTGCAGTTACTTGTAAACTGTGTGGGAGTGACCTAATTTGGAGAGGCTGTAGAAGAAGCATTGGGAAGCCTGCAGGGGAGTGGGGATTTCTGTGTTCCTTGGCAGGAGCTCAAGCCATGTACCCAACCCCTGCAGCTCCTGGGCAGTATTCCCTGGGTCACCTCCTCCCCTGGTCCTCATGCACATCTCCCCCCCAGACTGCTCCTCTCCAATTAGAGTATTAAGTAGATGGTTTATCTCAAGTGCTTTGGAGAGGGCGTCACTGTTCCTAACTTAATTACTTGGCGTTACAAAGGTTTCTAGTCTCTCATTTCCCCTTGACAGCTTTAGTATGGAAATATTTTTTACTCAGGGCTCTCTTCTTTGTGTTTTTGTGTGGCGTTTACAATAGGGGCTCCTCAGTGCTTATTCTCAAGCAGCTCAAATGAGAGATCGGCTTTAGACAAAACACACAGCTGGCTCCAAGGAGGCAAGCAGAGAAATACTGACTGTTTTATACAGATGCATTCTGCTCAGCCCCAGCTCCTCAGCCTCCAGTCCCCATACCTGGCTTTTCTTCTCTTGGCCTCAATGTCTGCAGTAGATTTGAGGGAGAAAACTGGTCCTATGACCATTTCTAGGTTCATCATTACAGCAGTAAACTCCCTACACTAACTGTGACCACAAGGGCTATGAGCTTTGTCCCTCAGGGAAGTGCCCTCTGTCACTCTGCCTAATTTCTGCTTCTTATTTACTGTTTGTTCAGAGCCATGTCACTGGATGGAAAGGTATGGTACTTACTGGGCAGGTGAAGATGACATCTGGAGAAAGGTGCAAGAAGAAATGGAAAGGATGTAAGATCACTTTAAGTATTTACTTGAAATTAAATCTGAGCTCATTTCATGTCTGTGGCAGTTTTCCTGGAAACGAATTCCACAACTGCATGATAAAATAAACCTGTACAAACACCATAATAATCAGTACATTAGGGTTTATTCCAATTTAGTGGAATAATGCTTTCTTGTGCTCAAGCCTACAGTAATCTAATTCAGGAGGTTTATTTTGTGCTATGAGGGATAAATATGTTTTTGAGACCCACAGTTTATAGACTTAGAGGGAGAGAAACCTGAATCTATGGAAGAACAAGGGGAAAACCTATTTCTGACAAGTGTTGTTTACTGAAGTAAAAGTATTGCCCCGCCTGTGATCCTGCCCACTGTGTTTTGTTGTTTTATGTGGCACAGGTCTGTCTTCTGACTGCATACGTAGTATAAGGGTGTTGCAGTCACCAATGAGGGACAGGGCATTGGAAGTGGATGAGACAGTAACCCTGCCCCAGCAGGGGAGGTTTTCAGGGAGTAGGATCTTTGCAGTGCATTCAGATAAGGAGTGAAGGTCAGTTTCATGTTGCGTTAGTATTTTCCCTGGGGTTGTAGTTTGTATAAGTAGGGATGAGTAAAGCTAGATCGGTGGGAATGAAGCAGAAATGGTTTCCTAGAGAAGTCCCAGTGGATCCATGGTGGTTGCTTTGCTAATTCTTTATTGCTCAGGGTTGACTCACTCTGTCTGGAGGGGTTCTGATCAGCAGTGGCAGAGTCTGCCTTGCAGGACAGAGGCTGGTGACGTAGATTTTTCCAGGATGGTGAAGACAGTCACATGCTGTTACCTCTGACAGTTCATCACAGCACCCATAAGTAAGGTTTCTGTAGGTAGGAAGTGTTGTATGACTGCAGTTGTTTTGGTGCTTTGCTTGGGTTTTGCCATTTGTGGTACGTGCAAGGGTTTGTGTGTGTCTGCTTGTGCACGTGTGTACTCATCTGTAAACTGTAACTCAACTCACCGTGCCCCTCAGCCAAAGGAAAATGGTATCTTCAAAGACCTCTGAGAACTGCCAGCTGAAAACTCTACCAACATAAATAATCAGGGACACTTGCAATTTCCCATATCCCAGAATAAGAAAATGGCTGCAATTTCTTACCATACTTAATTTTTTTTAAAAAGGGGGGACTAGTGGCTGAATGAATCTGTGCTTTCTGGTCTCAACAGCAGAGAGGTGCACAACCAGCCTCAGTCCTGGGGCTGAATCAGTCCACAAGCTCCTGCTACCCCTGGACTGCTGAACTGAAACTGAGGGAAGTAAATGTAAAGTCAAGGAAGGAGGAGATGGAAGAAGGAGCTGAAGGTCACATTGTATTTTAGCATCTGTGGGAGAGTGGCACCACTGACTATGCCAGAAAGAAGTGGAAAGGGCAGATGATGTGGGAGAGGTTAGGTGTTTGGTGCTAGTGGTTGCCATCGGTTATGCAGAAGGAAATATAAGAAAGTTCATGGGGAACCTGCAGTCGAGGAGGAAGATGAGGGAAGAGGCATTGCAGAGATGCCTGAGAAAAAAACCCAGTAGTTAAGGGATAAGAGTGGGGCTGTTTTGGATGGAAGCAGAGGAGGATGGAGAAAGAGAGATGCTTAGAGAGCAACAGGGAAATCTGCAGTCAGTGCAGGTTCTCCACAGAGTCTGAGGTAGGTTCAGCAGACCAAGGCAGGTATTGTTAGTTTGTGCCATTAGGCTACCTATGCTGTTTGCAAGGTTGTTCCAGCAGTGGACAGTCCAGGAGTCCTAGGAGTCACAGCAGGACACAGGGCCAGTGCAGTCATCCAGCTGTGGATCTATGGATCACAAACTACCTTGGCATAGCAGGAAGGTAGCTGATGGGGCTTGGTGCCCTGGTTGGAGCAGAAAACCTGGGAGACATATGAGTGGTGACAGAGCAGCAGTGAGCAACATAGGGTTGGGGCCAAGCATGATGTGGGCTTCATGTGCTAGAAGCAAGTGTGAGATGCAATGATAAAATGGCTTTTCCAGCAACTGTTTCTTCAACAGAGCTTTGTTCCCTAAAGACAACAAGACCAGCATCTCCCCTTGGGACCAGCTTGCACCTAGCACCAAGCCTGAAAGCACTATTGCTGTGCAGAGGCAGGGGCAGCATAGCTCCCCTATACAGGGGATTGTGCAGAATGCAGCAGACAAGAGACACAAGTGTGTTGATTAAGTTAACACCCAGGAACACCTGAAATCAGAAAGGAGGAGGGAAGAGTTATCTCTAAGTACCAAGGCCATCAGGATGGACCTGGAGTACCACAGAGTGGAAAAAGCAATGACAGGTATACTAAATGACTCAGAAAAAGGTTGGTTGTACTTGATTTGCCAGAGCCAATTTGTGGTGAGCATGCAGGCTGTGACATGCAGCAGTGACCACTTTCAGATGATTCATTTTGAGGCAATTGTGAAGCTATCGTCTTGGGAACCAGCGCCCCAAGAGCCTTCAGGGAGTGACGTCTAACCCTGAGGAGGGTGGATTTCAGGAGAAATGGGATTGAGGGGGGCACTGTCAAGGGTCTTTGCATTGTTGGTAGGCAAACCTGATCAGAAAATTTAAAATTGTAGTGAAATTAAAAAAAAATGTTTTTTCAAACCTTCATGTTCCTAATGTTTGTTTTGTGCTAGAGAAAAGAAAAATGTAGGGATTAAAAAAGACCTTTACAATTTTTCTATACCACATTTTCTACCAAAGCCAGTAATGAAAAATGGTGAAGATGGCATTCATCTTGGAAGAAAATAGATCATCTCTAAACACATTAAAGGAATAGTCATATGTCTTTCCACAACAGTGTTTTGTCATGCCAAGTCCCAGGTCTCTGAGTTTGCACAGAGGATCATTCCACGAGTACCCACTTAGGACACACTTTGGCAACAACATCCTCTCAGCAGGATCTTCCTGGGACAGTCCAGATAAAAGTACAAAACATTTCTTCTTCTAAAAACAGCTCCCAGACAGTCTCTGGGTATTCTCAGTCTGGTTATATAAGTGCCGTTTGGGTACAAGATGTGGCTTGGTCATTACAAATTCCCATTGTTAAATACATTTACATTGGTGCTTCATGGATGATGTTTACTCCTCCTTCCCTGAGTTTCAGCTGTCAAACAAATGGGTTTGGCTTAATGAAAAGTCCTCTGCAGGAGTGCTCCCTTAACTGGGAGATGGTGGGGGCGGGGGGGGTGGGGGGGAGGGTGTCAAGAAAGGAAGTAAATGGGGGGAAAAAAAGCATGTATTTCTTCTTCTCTTTGAACTTCTGATTTGTGGCAGGATCCCCCACTCTGCAAATTTGTTATACATGGTGTTGTTTGACTTGAGAGTTAAAATTCCTTAAAGCAAACAAATTCATTGTAAGCTTCCCACATGGATGTCAAAAAGAACAAGACATTCCTTTGCACTACAGCACAACTGGGAGTCTTTCATTATTTCATTAGCTTTTTCTTTTTTTTTTTTTTTCACTTTCCATGACCTAGCAGGGTGGAATGTGTTTCTGAAGGATGATATACCTCTTTCTTGCCTGAGCAGGACTCACTGTTTCATGACAGAGAACAAGTCCATTTGAGAAGGGTCAACTTTAGGGGAAAAGGGTGGTATTACTGCATTGCAGAAACCCCAGAATCAGCAGAGGGATGATTGCCATCCCAAATGACCCTGTAAATCAATCTTCTCAAATACAAATCTTAAGGATTTAAAAAGATGCTGGTATTGACTGTTAAATGGAGTCAAACTGTTTAATAAACATTCAGAAGATTAATGCTGGTGTTGAGGCAGCCTCCAGACAGAGTTTCTCAGCCCTTTTTGCTGGTACACTGTGTTGGCTCTGGCTCTAGGAACAGGGCTGCTGCTAGTCTCAGCACGGCCATATTCACCAGAGTGCTCTCTGTGATCCTGGATCCTGAAGACATGGCAGCAATTACCACTAGGTAAACTGTTAAAGAGCCACTGCAGTGCCAGCAGTGAGCTGCAAGATGAAAAGGTCTGTTAGCAAACCTGCACTTCTCCTTCTGTGCATCCAATGAGGTAACAGAAATGAGAGTCATTATTTCCCAAGTAGATTCATGTGGTTTGTGTCAGCAGAGCCAAGGCAAACATAGGGTACAAACAGCTGTAGTGGGGCAAGCCTAAAATCCAGCTTTCCTTTGTCCCTTCCAGCAGACAGTTTTGTATGTATGAAGAAGAGTACAGCATGCAGGCTGCGTTCTGGCTTCAGGAGAACTCTTCCAAAAATTAGTGGTTACAGGAATCCCTGAGCTGGGAGATGCTTCTGGGTGACGATGTTTAACAACCAGTGGAGAACCGAGCTACAGCTTCCACAACACCTCGGCAACAAGTTCCACTGTGCAATAATGCAGTTTTTTTCCCAAGATTCAGAGAGTTCTGTCACTTTAACTACATTTTTATACTTGACAGTTTTCAAAACACTGTAAAATTATAGCAGAGTGAACTGATTGCAGTTCTGCATATGTTGGACTGAGTTGAATTTTTTGTTTCAGTTTAGACATTTTATTGCTAGAGAGAGAAATGCTCACAGCAGCCTGGTGATGAGCAGAAAAACTTCCCAACCATAGAGGAAAGAGAGAAAACAACTCTGAAATCCATTGTTATTATTTATAAGATGAGAATATTTTCTATTCCTAAGAAGTAGCGTGCAAAGTTATTTTCATGGAATATTTTAGCAGAGCATCTCTGTGCTGAGTTCTGTGACCAAAAAAGGATTTCTTGGTGTTTCTGAGCTGCTTTTCCCAAATCTGGGTAGCATATAGGATTTTACAGTGATCTCAAGCAGTTTTTTGGCCAGTGAATACATGAGATGTCACAATGTTCTGGAGCCAAAAGATGTTCCTACATCTTTGCCTGGTACTGAACTTACCTCTTCATGCAAGCAAAAGCTACTGTGAAGCTTTCACCTTATGAAAATGCTCTTAGAGTGATGGTAGAGGAAGAAGTTTAAATAGCTCTTGAGAAAAGAGGGTTATTCAGGAGTGAAATGTTTCACCTAAACAAACAAAATTTGGAAAGTAAAGCAAACTTTGTAAATGAACAAAACAACAAAACCAGAAATATTTTGAAATGCATCAGTGCATCCTCATGGAGATGCCCTTTATACAACCAAAACCACTGGGTTAGCTCTCTACTCACCATTTAAGGAGCTTCTTGCATTATCTATGTATCATTGCAACATTGGTACTAGTATGCAATGAGTAATTGTGTTTGCTTTCAGTGAAAATCTCCAGCCTCCTAGCTTGGTTTCTATAGCTGTGTTCTTGTAGCCATTCTTGAGATGGTGCCTGATATTGTTCCACTTATTAATTAATAACATGTGTTGTGGCTTCCTCTGATGCAGACATTAGCCAGGCTTTCACAAAGTTCCACCACATACATTAAAATGAAAAACTATCGATGACCCCTTTTGCAAGTGATTAATTATGACATGCAGTTTGGCTGATGAGTTACAAGCCTGCTGTAGATTTAGGCTATGTTTGTGTCCATCTCAGTAGAGTCTGTCCCCTTTTTCTCCATGGTAACTGCTCTGCTTCTGACATCACTAGCCAAAATAGAGCATGGAGGTTATAAAATCTGGATGCGGAGTGGGGAGTGATAGAGACAATTAAAATCTAATTCAATAAAGGGAACTTCCTTAATACTTAAGCCACCAGACAGTGACCAGTACATCGATCAGGTGAAGGACATCAGAAATCTAACAAATGGGTTTGTCAGCATTTATGGAGCTGGAACTTTGAGTAAGGTTATAGAGACAACTTGGGAAGCAAAACAAACTGTGACTTCCTTTCAGACTGAGCTATGATGCAATCGATCCATATTATTTTCTTTCTTTGCATCAGAAATCCACAATGGGGGTAAAGAGCCCCATGTTTGGAGTCAAGAAAGCTCTTTGGCAGCTAGGGAACTACAGAAGGCAAGAGCAGAAATCTCAGGAAAAGTGTACTAAAGCAGATGCCAGTATGATTCATTGTGTCTTTATCACAATCTTTATCTGGGATCTGGGATGCTTCTTTCCTAAAGCCCAGACCCCAGAAACCATGGGCTAGATGACCATCTTTATTTCAATTAAAAAAAAAAAGAAAAAAAAAAAGAAAAACAAAACAAAACAAAACAAAAAAAACAGAAACCAAAAGCAGACTTTTCCTGTTTGGAGAGATAAATCTGACAAAAAAAAAAAAGACCAACACACATCAAATCAGAAGAGAAATACAATGAACCCAAGCTTTCTCAGCCATTAACATTTTACAGTTCAAAGCACAATTGGGAATGCTCTGGAACCATCAGTAGTTCAGTATAATTCCAGATGCCACTGGAACGCAGGCTGGAGGGAGACAGCAGGTATGGGTAAAGGTCAAGAGGATGGGAAGATTTTCAGCTCATCTCTGTTCATATGAACAGTCTTGGTAGGGTTAAGAGTTTTCATGGGAATGGAAAGTCAGCTCCAGCCTTGTCGAGAGCTCTGACGCGGCAACACGTATAAAATAAACAGAAGCAGAGCGTTAAGACAACGTACATGCACCAAGTCTGTACAATGTCAGGATCATCTTGGTTCACTTCACAAAGCTATTATCCCTTTTTGACTTGCATGGTTAGCCAATTTCAAATGTCCTGGAGACTGCTTCATTTAGGAGAAAAAAAGCCAATATGGATTCCTCTATTTCCTTACTGCAGTCTTGCTTTATTTACAAAGAAGGTATGTGAAACCCTCTTTCCTTTGACAAAATAGGATTGAAACAGCAGGGAACAGTTTCTTTGTTCACAATTCTGAGCCAGCATTTAGTCCCAAAGTCTTTTTCTTTATGTTCTTTCATTCCTGTGTTTTTCCTTTCTCTGCACTAGCATTTTTATTTCTTTTTTCTTTCCATAAACCAGTATGTTGAGAGTTTGTTTATTTTTATTTTAATAAAATGTCTTCTAGGAAATTTATAAAGTTGCCCAATGAACAAGAGAAAGAATGCTATTTGATTTACCGTCCCTGTCTCTATTTCCACTTAGAGCTCGCACAACACAGAAGGTGATCATCTGGCTGATAGCCATTTGCAGTTTGGCTTAATAGCATACTAAACTGGAAAAATAACTGTTAAATGTGCACTCCAGCCTCTCCCTCAGCAAGTTCCTAGCTTGGATATCGTCACGTGGTTCATTTATTTTCTTGCAACTTGTAGGAATTTGTTATCTTTTTTACTTTCACTGTAGAAACTAGGAAGACTGGTAATGAGATAGAATTATCTTTTGTCTCATTTCCTTAGGACAATAAGATGAAACAAAAAAAGAAGGAAGGGAAAAGAGATGGGATGAGGGGAGACAGAGGGAGAGATAAGGGGAACATAGGAAAAATACATTTTAAGCCAATGTGAAAGGAGGAAGGAAGGAAGGAAGGAAGGAAGGAAGGAAGGAAGGAAGGAAGGAAGGAAGGAAGGAAGGAAGGAAGG
>JANHGL010014702.1:12875-53299 GCA_024611195.1 Ceyx melanurus | reverse complement strand
AGAAAGAAAGAAAGAAAGAAAGAAAGAAAGAAAGAAAGAAAGAAAGAAAGAAAGAAAGAAAGAAAGAAAGAAAGATGAAAGGAACATGAAATTGACGAGAAATAAAAATGAAGAATCAAAAGTAATCTGCACTTATAAATCTCTACATATTTTATAAAATCAATTAAAACTGCCTGGCAAATACTAGTGCAATTAAATCACATTTCTCTAAAGAAAACTGTCCTGTTTTGGACAGATACTATCTTAAATTTTTAGTAATGCGAGACCAGAGGCTTATAAGGAGTCAAGAATTTTATTAAAGAATATATATATAGAGAGAGAGAGAGATGTATAGAATGTAAAACTGAACAACAATGTGAAAAAAAACCAGTAAACGTTGGAACAGCAGAATAACAGACAGTAATAATAATAAATAAAAGTAAAAGAAAGTTCAAGTTGACGGCTGCCTCTCCCTCTGATGATCAGCAGGGGCTGCCGAGAAAAAAAGCCGCTGCGGGTTCCGAGGTGGGGGCAGGGGGTGGACAACGAGAGAGAGTTTTGAATTCCAGTCTCTGGGCATGGGTGGACCCTTGGCCCCTCTTGCCTCTTCAAGACCAGGTTCTCCCAAGTCCTGCAGAGCATCTACTGCCATATGGCTTCTCTCAAGAGAGAGAAGTACAGTGTTGTCCAGCACCCTCTGATCCTCCTGTCCTACTCCATGCAGTGCGGAGCTTCCCTTCCTGCCTTTGCCCTTCACCATCACCTCTCTCCTTCCTCTGATGTGGTGGGTGGCCCCAGAGAGCAAACACTCTGTCTCCAGCCTTCACAGTTGTGTGCCTGTAAAACGAAGGCTGAACCAATGAACACAGATGCTGTAGTGTCGGAGGTGTAGTTTGGAGTCACTGATGTGCAACCACATAGGATGACACCTTCACTTGCTCCCACGACCAAGTGAGAAACTGGTACAGAGCAGGAAGAAGAATGCAAACAATCATCCTGGGGTGATTCAGACATAAGCAAGGTGAGCCAGGAGGTGTAGACATTAGCTCAGGGGTGACAATGAAGTCTCGCCATTCCTTTCCAGGTCACTGTTTCATGGCTGGGTGCCTGCAAATCCAAAACATTAAACTCTCACCTCACCCTATTTCACGCTTTTGCCATGCCATGACGTGTGGCCTAAGCTGTGCAAGTCATCATCATGCCACAACCATTCTGTGGAGTCACAGAAAGCTGCACCTAGCAGAGAGTAATAACCTGCATAGATATTCTTAAGTCAATGAGAAGAAAAGGCAGAGATGACAAAAATCTCCCTGAGAGCCTAAACGCCAGCTAACACTGCAGCTGGGTTCCAGCTAAAGGAGCAGAGAGAGTTCAGCGCTATATTTAGAGGAGTAAGCAGTTAGACTGGCTACTCTTTTAAAGTAAAGATGGAGCTCCTTTTTCCCAGATTGATTTTCCCAGACTTTTTCCAGGTGGAAAAAAAAATTTTGCTCTTTGTGTTCAGCTGTCCTGTTCTTCTTCTATGTGGGCTTGAGAAAAAAGGTTTTTGAGGCCACTTGCTTTCATGTTGACATGACTGGTGCACTCACTGGTACAGAGTTGCCTGGAGGCCTGACCAGCTTCATCAGATCCCCATGTCCCACAAGAGCCCCAGGAGAAGGAGCTTCCAAATGCTGCCTAACATGGAGGTGTCTCCCTTATCCTGGATTAAGCTTCAGATATGTCAAGTGACAAGTGTGGGTTTGCTCCAGCCATGTGACAATGAATAAACCCTGACAGTGTGATTCAGATCATGCAGATGCTGTGTGATCTGAGTGAGGATGCAGGGGCTGATGCGTAGGTTGGAAGAAAGTAGAAGAACCTGCAAACGGGTGTCCTCTTTATCAGGCAGAGACAGGTGTTGATTAAACGCAATATTTTGGTTTCTGCTGCAGTGGCTTCTCTGCTTCATACTGCCTGTGCCCTCAAGATTGTGATCTGCTTCAGGAGACCTACAGTGATCCAGGTTTCACAGCACTTTCATGTGATTTCAGCAGTGTGCCAGGCGTGTGCCTGAGAAAGATGGGGTGGGTCTTCACTAAGTCCTAGAAGAACAGCAAGTTTAGATATAAAAAGGAAATTACAAGGAAGGAGGTAAGATGATTTTAACTGTAAAGTTTGTGGAATCTCCAGTGATTTTTAGCAGCTGTACTTGATAGTCCCCCATAGCAAAATACATGCTTCTGATTGTGGGGTGGAACTACTGTTGTTGCCTGGTTGGGATGAGCACTTTTTTGCTGCAGAGGGCCAGGTGCTACAGCTTGGTTGCAGAGAAGGCTCTTTGGGAAGCAGACGATGTCTGCCTGCTCAGAGGCAGAAGATAGGATAGTGTGGCTCTCTGCTGCTGGACCCAAGTTGTAACTATTACTGTAGGTAATTGCAGGTATTGCAATTTTATCAGTGTGCTTTCCCCAGAACTGTGTATCTTAGCACCTTTCAGAAGAAGCAAGCAACCCACAATGAGCATGCTAATTAGCAAGCAGCATTGATGAGAGTCTAATGGGATCCTGGAGGAAAAAAATGCCACAAATCCTTCAGAGGATCAGGTATGGCTGTGCTGCTGTGGCTGTTTGTGTTGCTGGCTGATTTTGGACAGTCTTAAATATCCTTGGGCAAGCCAGGCCCAGGCACATGCTCTGTGCAGCAGGTCACAGTTGGAAACCTGACTCCTGTTAGTGCCAGGAGGTCTCTAGGAATGCTCCTGGCTGAAGGTAATAGAACTTCAGAAACAAATCACAAATTCTTTCACATTCCTATAAACACAGCACAAAATATGTCCTTTTTTAAAAATTCTCCTTTTTCTGGGCTCTCTCCTAAATGGTGAATGGAGTTAAACCCAGCAGTGAATGGAGTTAAATCAAGTTGGTGGCAAGTCGTGAGTGGTTTTCCCCAGGGCCTAGTACTGGGGCTTGTTCTGTTTAATATCTTTGCCAATGATCTTGATGAGGGGTTCAAAGGCACTCTCAGTAAGTTTGCAGACAACACCTAGTTAAGTGGGAGTGTTGATGTGCTTGAGGGTAGAAAGGGTCTGTGGAGGGGTCTGGACAAGTTGGATTAATGAGATGAGGCCAATAACATGAGATTTAACAAGACAGAGTGCTGGATTCTGCATTTCACCACAACCTCAGGCAATGCTCCAGGCCTGGGGAGGAGTTGCTCTAAAGCTACCTGGCAGAAAAGGGCCTGGGGGTGCTGGTCAACACCCAGATGAACACGAGCCAGCAGCGTGCACAGGTGACCAAGAAGGCCAGCGGGATCCTGGCCTGGATCAGAACCAGTGTGGCCTGCAGGAGAAGGGAAGGTGATCATGCCCCTGTACTTGGCACTGGTGAGGGTGCACCTTGAGTACTGGGTTCAGTTTTGGGCCCTCCTAACAAGAAGGACATTGAAGTGCTGGAACGTGTCCAGAGAAAAGCAATTAAGCTGGTGAATGGTCCAGAGAACATGTGCTAGGAATGTCTGAGGGAACTGGGATTGTTTAGCCTGGAGAAAGGAAGGCTCAGGGGAGACCTCATCACGCTGCGCCACTGCCTGGAAGGAGGCTGTGGCCAGATGAGGATCACTGTTCTCCCAAGTAGCAAGTGATACAACAAAAGGAAACATCCTCAGGTTGTGCTAGGGGAGGTTTAGGTTGAATATTAGGTAAAAATTATTCACCAAAAAGGTTGTCCAGTATTGGAACAGTCTGCTCAGGGAAGCAGTGGAGTCACCATCACTGGAAGTATTTTCAAGATGTATGGGTGTGGTTTAGTGGTCAACTTGGCAGTGCTAGGTTAACAGCTGGACCTGATGATCTTAAGGTTTCTTCCAACCAAAATTATTCTATGATTCTAAATGCTTTCTCAGAATTTCCATTGAAACTAATTCACAGCATAATGGAAATAGAATTGAAAAATACATTTATTTTTTTCCTGCTAGCCTCAGCTTTTTTAAAGTGAGAATATCACGATGGATGAATAAGGAAAATAATTTCCATTTTAATTTTAAACTGCAACAGAGTGGGTCACTGCTTCATTCTCTGAATGAGGCACCATGTGCAGAAAGCTGTTATCTCTAGGCTCGGCTCTATTATGAAGTGCATTACATTAACTTCAAATCTCTTCACGTTATAATTAAACTCTAGATATGCCTACTGAGTGAAATTGCAAAGGCTCCTGTTAGCCTAGCAAAGTCAATCTCCTGCAAGGAGGTGCCCCTGTAGCCAAAGGTGAAAGAAGCTGTTATAAGTTCTATTTAAAATGGTGAAAATCAGAGCCCTGATGGGGACTGGGTGAAAGAAGGTCCTTCTTAGTGTGTCTTTCTGGAGGGGTCAATATTGGGAGAGGTAGGGGGGATTGTTTGGGTCAAATTGAAGGAGAAAATTTTACATAGACTTTTCTCAACAAAAAAAGTAAAAACATGAAAAATGATGTTTCAAGTCATCCTGAAGTTTTTTTGCTCAGGTGAGGAGAAAAAGCTTTGCTGTTGTCTTGTGAATCTTTTGCAAAACTTTTTCATTTTTTTCTTTTCAAACAAAAATATTAGTAAACTATTCAATGAAAATCCCCAGTTTTTAAATACAGTTTTTGGAATGCTGTTTGTAAAATCTGAAGTCACTCTGAAAAACTCTGATGCATTTTAGGCTTTTCCAGAATGGAATATCTAATTTTTCACATGTCTAAGTGACATTGCATGGCATTTTCAAAATTCCTCCTTCTCTTCACACTTTTTCTTTTCCAGACAGAATTATTTGCTGATTTTGACCCAATTTTGCAAGTAGTTCTATTTAGCATCTGTCAGAAAGTTTTTCAGAAGATCTAGTTGTGCTGTTGTGAGAGGCCAGAGGAGAGGGGCTGCAGCAACAAAGGCTGTGTGAGGAAGGAATAGAGGGGCAGTGATGTGGGTGCTTGAGCAGGGGCACAGCTGCTAAGGGCCCAGGCCACTGTTCTCACTGGGGATGCTTAAATTCAGCAAAGGGAGTGTCACAACAAGGACACTGCTCAGGGAACAAGAAGTGGGAGGAAAACACAGAGTGCAGAAGTTGCCAGGAGAAGAACTGGGGTAAATCACTGAGGGGGTTAACTGGAAAAAACAAAATAAACCGTGAGAGTATCCTCTGGTGACTGTAAAACCACAGTAATTCATCCCAGATCAGTAAGGAACTCAATGTAACAAAATTTAAAGCAGACTCAGAGCTTATTAAGATGGTCATGCAGAGGGTTAAGCTCAGCCAGATGAGCAGTATATCTTTGAGCTGGTCTACGTGGGAACGGAGAGAGGGACAAGTCCTAGCTGCAGGCTTGGGGATGCTTCATAGGTAGGGGGCAAAGCTGGCAGGCAAGTTTGTGACCCATTAGCCTGCCAGTCTTAAGACTGATCTCTCAATTTTTTTTGGCCACCCATACTTCTATGCAGATGGGAGCAGGAGCATTTATTGGGGCTACACAGCACTGAGATGTCGCAGCAACTAGAGCCAAGCAGATCCTCTGGGCTCAGGGGGACTGTCCTCCTTCCTATTATTTATGTGTTTCATGGTAACTGACATGGTTCCATGGATCTGTTTCTCTTCATATCTACATTGTCCCATGATATTTAAACAGAAGAGACATCCAGGGAAAGAGGACTCACCCACAGAGCTGGAGAAGCCCACATATTTTAAATATACCTCCAGGATACAGAATTTTATCTACAGGTATATTTTAAATATACCTCCAGGCATAAAGGAAGCCTGGAAGCTTCAGAATTGTACAAGCAGTGGTGGAGGAAGGCAAGACAATAGAACCTGGTGATTAAAATATAAAACTCAAGACATGGTGCTTTCTATTCCTCTTGCTCATGTATCTCCTCAATGGTCTCACTTTCCTCAGAGTAACAAATACCTCTACATAACTTATTGTGTAGAGCCACTAGAAAAAACTTTCTGAAAGAGAAATGCCCTTAAAGCAGTTTCACAAGCTTTTAAAATCCAAGGACCACCTTTCCTTTCTTAAATGGCTCCAAGGACATCCTATGCTGCATGTCACCATAGATGTTTTCTTTCACAATCCAGTAACAATTAATCCATTAGAAATGCATCTACTGGTTTTGCTTTTTCAATCTCTGTGTGCATTTTCCAGCTCCTACATCAGGAGAATGGTGTCTGGCAGGAGGTTAGGAAAGAAGTGGTTTGTCAGTCATTTCCTTGGTCATAAGCTGATGTTTCTCAAGTACCATCTGAGGATACCATGCTGTAAGGGATGTTTCTATTTTTCTCTCTACCAACAGCTAGGTCCTGATGGGACTGGGGCTCATGTGACCCTTCAGTATACTGTTTTAGAGAAAAAAAAACCCAGTTGAGAACTAGGTTTTTGTTTTGTTTTCAGTGCCCTGTGGTCTGAGTCACTCCAGGAACAAAGGATCACCAGTGTGAATGCAAGGGAAGGATTGAGGACACCTGGCTGGGGACAGGATACAGAGTAAGTTTTCCAGAGACATGGGTCCATTGAATTTGAAATCACACAAGTCAAACCGTACTGGTCCAGTGGATAGGGAATATTGCCCAAGGACTTTGTTGCTGGCCTAGATGCTGAACTGCTAGTATCTTCCATTTGCCTCAAACTGCTGAGCCTCCCTGACATACTTTTTCCTTCACTAGAGGTATTAAGTAAAATAGTGACATAAAAAACTGAGGTTTCATCTTTAGAAGAGTAATAATCAAACCTTCCATGACTCAAGAGATTACAGATTTAAGAGAGTCCTTACAAAAAAGGCTGAAATTAGGGAGTGCTAATACTTTCCTCTGACAACCACTTACTCAAACCCAGCTTTGGTCATTAGTAACTGGAAGTGGTTCCTGCCTGCTGGATTTTTCATTCAGCTACAGAAAAAGAGGTGGAATGGAGAGGATCCTTAACCCAGTGGCCAGATGCCAACACCACAGCCCCCCAGTACCATTTTGACTGGTATTGAATGGATCAAATGGAGTATGAATAGCACCTTTTTCATTTGGACTAAGCGTTTTCCTCCATGGTCCTCTCCTGGTGGTAAGTAGCTTGCCTTACTGCTATCACTCACAGCTGTAGCTTTTTTGTGCATGAGTGGAAGATTTCGCTCTTCTGAGCTGCCAATTAGGTGGCTTTCATGGCCAGCTAGAGCCAGAGGGATGATTAAAACAAAGTGCAGAGGGATGATTACAATGAAGTGCAACCTTTTGTCCTGCCTTTTGTGAAAGGAATCATGAGATGTTCCAGATGAGAATAGAGACTTCTCTCACCTTTTGCAGTCCAAAAGATGGAACAGAATACCTTTCAAAACGTTTGAAATAAATATTGATTTATCACAATTCTTGTTTCCCATTTAAAGAAACACCTTGGGTCTTTTTGTATGACCCTTGTCATTTTATCTTTGAGTTTTGGCTTTTTCCCAGACCTCCACTCACACTATTAGTTCAAGTGACCAGTTTCAGCCTAGCTCTTACAAAAGAGACATTTATTTTCCTGCTACTTGGTGTAACTGTAAAATTTTATGCTCTCAGAAATGTAATAATGTCTTTAATAGGAGAGGGATGTTTAGATTTCAAAAGACCCTCTAAATTTTGATCAGAAAAAAAACAAACCAAAACATCTCTGGGTACCTAACATTTACTGCCATTTGCAAAGATAAAGGCACCTTCTCAAAGAACAGTGAGAAGTCCAGACTCTAGTCTGTCAACCTTTAATTGCAATGATCTGGAATAATTGTTTTCACTCCCAACCCCAAAGCCTTCCACAGGCTGTTAAACAGATGCCACTTTTCATACCAAATGTGAATTTCCTGAATAAGACCTGCTGTTGACTTTGGATCATATAAAGATATTTCAAGTTCTTTGGATAAGAAGACCACATAGATGCAGAACATCACTACAAGCCAGTAAAGAACTCTGTGATTCATTTAAGATGGGAATCTGTCTTCAGTGGAAGATATTTTTCAGACTGAATATGGGTAGTAAATGAGGCTTTTTTCCATCCTTAAAAGGTTTTAGAATGGCAAATATTCTTCTATTCCTGCACCTATATGAATCTACCTGGGAGTGTGTCTCTCTTCAGTTTCAGCAACAGCAGAAAAATGCACAGCTCTCCCAAGGACATCTTCAACCCAGATGACAGAACACTGAAAAAAATCCTCAGTTTCAGTGGATGGGCATGACAAAATGAAAAAAACAACCCAACAACAAAACAACAAACCAACAACTTATTCTGAAAATTCCCAAGAGGGAATTTTGTTACAGACAGTTCTAAGCAAAAGCTGCTACTGAGAAGGAGATAGAAGGTATTTGGCTCTGGCCAGGCATTGTTTCTCAGTTTGATTAAGCTCTTAATCTTGTATTTCCTTTGTGTGTATCAAGCTCCAGGAAACTGCCTTGTTCAGATGCCTAAAGGGAAATAAGATTCAGCTTCAAACAAACAACAATCACCACTCCATTTTTGATTGTAATCTGGGGGGAAATGTATCACAAAGAACTGTGGCTTGATACCTCCAAAAATCAACTTTAGGAGTTAGAATTTAAGAATCTGTCAGAGCTAATCACTTCAAATAATGCTGCAATAGAAGATGGGACTTGCCACAAGAAGCAATTGCAGCAGGAGGTAAAAAGATTACATGCTGAATGATCTGATGTGAATAGGAAAGATGCTATTCTTAAAGCCCTGAGCTCCCATAATGCAGTGTTTCAGCTTTGGGCTGAAATGGTAAAGCTAAACTAGAATTGTGCATTGATAACGACAGAGCAATCAGCTGCTGGGATGGGAGGAGAACTCCTACTTCAAAAACATTTTTTGTTGTTGTTGAATTGAGGCTATTAGTATTTAAAACAGAAGCAACTAGAATCACTAAGTCTGAGCTGCACTGCACTAAGCTTTACTCCATACATGATAATACACAGTCATTGCCTCAATGACCATAAATGTATAGACAAAACAGACATCTGGTTGGAGGGGACAGGGGGAAGAAATGATCTCCCTAATGCTTAGTAGCAAATCAGCATCAGAGCCAAAAATACAATACAGGTTCCTAGTGTGCTACCTGCTACAGCCAAGCAGCCCTCCAGGCTATCTCCTCTCAAAAGGAGCTGCCACAACAGCAGCCCTGATAAGGTGAAACCCCATGGATTAATTAATTACCTGTTCTGCTTTTCACCTCTGAAATGAACAACCTTTTGGAATAAAACATGGAAAAAAATAACATTCCTAAGGGAATAGTGATTGAATCCAGGTCTTCCTAAGATACATGTGGACACCTCTTCGGGGAATACAAATGTGCTCTGCAGATGCTCAAATATCTGAAGGACAAAGGGTACCAGGTGTAAGTGAAACCTAGGCTGGCAGATCTCATTTAAACCCAGTCAAGCCATGTTCAGGAAAGGTGAAGTCAACAGAGAGAGGAGTTTCTTGGAAAGATTAAAGAAATGCTGTCATATGAGGAGACAAAAGCTTATCTGTTGAGGCTGGCTCCAGCTAAACACAGCAGGAGGAAAGTATCAGGTTGGGAAAGAAGCTGTTAAAACTACAGGATGATGTTAAAAAAAGAGCAGATGAGCAAGTTTTCCACAAATGAATTTAACCTTAGAGCAACCCCTGCTAGTGAGGCAAACTCTAGTGAGACTTTTAGAACGGAGCTAGGACAGCTTGTGAACTGGATATTGTGATGTGGTTCTCTATGGAAAAGGAATGCAGTGAATTTGTACTCCCAGACTTTTGTTCCTAAGAATAAACCAATGTTCTTCAAAAGATAGCTTTCTAGAAAGAAAGGAAAAAAAAAAAAAAAAAGAGAAAAAAAGTATTCTAAAGTCTCTTTCCTATTGCCACATCATGATTTTTTATTTTTTTTATAAATCTGGGAATATCTCATAATGACTTGGAGAGGATGTTGTGATCGAGTCATTAGTCTTGGGGGTTTTTGGTTTTGATTTTTTTTCATCTGGACCTTTCACATTTTAAAGAATTACACTTCTAAAACCTTTCAGCCAAAAAGAAACCCGAAATCCCCCATAACATAGGAAACTGAAAGAACAACTGTGTTCATCTGAAGAGCTCCAATATATGGAGCAATCTTTTGACCCCCTCAAGATGATTCATTTTTCACAAAAGTTTGAAGTCTGACTTTAAGGATATTTCCACTGTCACATACACCCATATCTGTTGCCTCTTGGGAAAAAATAAAAATACACTGTGTTGGTATTGATATATTAATCACACACGTGTGATGATTATTCTTGATAATGCAGCATAATAATACAGTACAGCATTAAGGTAGAGGTCTGATTACATGTCATTCAGCAAGGGTTAAGCCACTATATTTAGGTGCTGACTAATTTGGGAGAGCACTTACCCATCTTCCAAAGGATTTCTGCAGCTCCCCCTCCTGAGGTATCTGAAAACTTCACAGCCACACGGGCATTTCACTCCTTGTGCTTCTGCAAGGTTGGAATCTTCCCCTACCCCACACCTGCCTTGCAGGTACCACCCCTTCTCCTGGCTTTCCTAAAGGCAGCAAAGTCCTGGTTGCTCTGCCCTTACTCCCAATGTCACCCAGGCAAGGTTGAAATGAAGGACATGTCCCAAGAAAACTGCATCTGTGATGATCAAGATCTGATTTCTCTGGTACAGCATCACTCAGATGTATGCTTGCACCTTATGTCCTAAAATATTGGTTTGACTTAACTGAGCCTGATTCACAGTTAAAATATGGGCACTTCACTTTCTCCCACAGTGTGTAGGAGGGGAGGAGTAGATAGCTCTTGAGTAGGTGTAAAAGCTCCCCTTCAAATTCCCCTGAAAAGTAGTCCAGAGTGTATCTCCAGTACAGGTCATTGTTTTCATCTGCAAGGTAGCTCTAAGGAAACATCCTTCGCCTAGGGGATATGGGGTTCCCATGTCCACACTGCTGCTGAGACATGTTTGCTGGGAGCTAGAAAAAAAACACAGCTCACATGAGGAGCCATAGTTAAAAAGCTCTCAGGGACAGCAGAAAACTCAGCAGTGACTTTCTCAAATTGAAAAAGCTCTATGCCTGGGACAGACCCAGGGACTTGTAGTCAAAGACCTTATAGGAATCTGTGAACTAGCTGTGCAGACAGACCCAGCAGTGGAAAAAGATGGAGGAGTCAGAAAAAGGCTGGCAGAGAGGTTGACAAGGAGAGGCTGCAAGCATGAAGCTAGCCCAGGAGAGCCAGGAATCACCCATCACTCAGCCTAGAGCTATAGCAACATGAAAAGACAAGACAATCTTTCTAACTTAGTTGGCTCCATGATGGAGGAACATTAAGCACTGCTTCATAAGGTTACTGTATTTGGAAAGACATTCTGAGTCCACAGTGTACTGAACCAGAGTGTACTGAGCAAGGCTGGATGGGAGGTTATTGATTGAGTCTCACAGCCACAACTAACTCCTTGGCATAGCAAGAAAGGGCCACACTTACAGATCACCCACAGGAGCTATCCGACTCTCATACTCCTTTAATCAGGCCCCAGGATCCAGGCAATGAAGCACATCTGAATGTCTCTGGCAAGAATGTGATCCCACAGAGCACAAAGACAGGCATGGTGCACACAAGGTTAGAGATGGCTGAGCCAGAGGACGTGGGAACTCAATATCTGTTCAGCACAGGGGACTGTCTATCCCTGCTTTGTAACAGGTGGACAGCCAAATAACAGGATCATATTTGATTGCTCCCCTCAGAAATGTCAGGTCACCATTGCAAGGGCAGCTGGTTGAAATGAATGTGATCTTAAAATCACCACACTGAGCTGTGATTAAAACTAGAAACCAAGAAAGCTTATTTTTTTTATTGTTATTCATGGTGGTTTGTTTTGGGTTTTATTTTTATTTTTACTTCTCTGGGAAAAGATAGTGGCTTCTTTTTAGCTACTTGACAGATTTGCTGCTCATTACAAGCTGAAGAATAAATATTTATTTTTGTTAATCAATAGCATAAACTATGCACATGGTTAAACATGTTGTTAAACTGGAACTTCCATTCACAATTCTCTAAATAGCTCTATTAATTTAAAATATTTTTTTTAAATATCCTAACCTATCTAAATATCTTTACGGACAAAGATTGGGAAACAGCTGACAACCCAGAAAACTAACTTTTAAACTGATATTATTAGCTAAGTCAAATGACATTACATGTGGTGGATAGAAGTCACTTATCAAAATATTTTACATTAAAACATATGGTTTGTTCTCCAAAGAAAACATGCTAATGGAAAGAGTTTTCCTTTAGTTCATCAGGATTGTAGATCTCATCCTAATTGTTAGTCCTGGCTTTGAAGAGAAAAACAAAATTTCCCTTTTCAATGTCTACTCTGCATCTTAATTTTTGAGTGGGTTAACTATTGGACTGATGCAACCTAGAAAAAAAAGCAGAGAAAATGTTATTCAACTCCAAAAAAGATCTCAGTTGACAAAATGATCCACAACGTCAGTAAATTCTCACTCCTGGCAATTAGCCAGTTCACACAGGTTTTAAAAGTTAAAGCAGTTTATATCTCTTGACAACTGTTATTTTTAAACCTTGGTCCTTCACCTTTCTTATCCCCCAGAGGAAACAATGCAGATCATTAAGGCTAACAGCAGCTTCCACAGCCAGTCCCATCTGTGTCCTCCTGCTCCTCCCAAGCTGTGAAGGCAGCTGGTGAGGGTACAGCCAGGTACAGCTGGCTAGGGCACAGCCAGTCAGGTACAGCTGGCACTTCTTGCATGGAGAATAGGAAGGGGAAAGAGGCAGAAGATGCTCCAGGCAGATGCTACAGGAGAGGAGGAGATCTCTGCCCAGTTGGCCCACCCTGGCTTAGATTCCTAAGCAATTCATTGGGAGATTTAGGGTTTGCAATTGCTTTCCTCATAGGCTAAGGCAGTGCCTAAACTAGCCAATATGTGTCTGTGAAGAGAATTCTGACTACAGAACATCCTTCTCAGGTGCTTTGCTGACTGAGTTGCTGGGTAAATACTGCAAAAGATCAAAGTGCTCAAATACTGCTTGAAGCAGATAAGGAGTGGCTGAATTTTAATGCATGTACGTAACCATGACATATTTTTGTTCTGAAACCAACTTATGTTCTTCACATAACACATGGGTGTTTTTGAATGCAGCCCCAAAATAACCACCTCCAGTTGGTTGGGAGTGAGAATACAGAAGAATGAGCAAAGCTGTAAATAGACTAATTCTCCAGGGAAATAACTAGCAGTTAGGAGGTCCTAATCAAATGCTATTTCTTATATTGATAGGTATTATTAGACTCCTGAAGGAGGAAGTTTGACTTGGAAACTCCCCATCTCTTCAATTTTCTCTGGTAAGTCTCAGATTGAAGTTACATGGTGTCTCACCACCAAGTTTCAGATGCTGGGGGAGCACTGGTTAGCAGCTGCTCAGGACAAATCTCAAAAGCATTTCCCACAGATTAGGAAGGTGCATAAAACTGCTGTGGTTACTGGGGAAAGTGCCCAGGGATCACCCCAAGGGTCACAACAGACAGTCAGTGCTCTGGGCCAGGGAAAGAGGTGGAAAAGTGCCCTTGGCAAAGGCAGCTATGTCTACATGGTGAATTATATCCTCTTCAGAGACAGCTCTCAATTCCCTGGGCATGCAGTACTGTGTGAATTGTTTCCATCTTGCTGAGAGCTACTCACATGAGAGTGGCTTCATCTACATTGCACAGTGCTTGACGTTGAGCCTCCTTGGGCACCTGTGTGCACCAAAGACATTTATTACTTCTTTTGTGCTCGCTCTTCCCCCACAGTCTTGAACTTTGGAGTCTGAAATTAGGAGAGCTGTGTTGCAGCCCACCAGAGTGTTTGTTTTGTTTTGTTTTGTTTTGTTTTGTTTTGTTTTGTTTTGTTTTGGTTTGGTTTGGTTTGGTTTGGTTTGGTTTGGTTTGGTTTGTTTTACAGGAGTGTATAAGGATGTGTGAGCATGCAGTGCCTGGGGTCACAATACTGGAGGGCTGCACTGGGCTGAGGAAGCCAAGCCTGGTGCAAGCTCCACCATGCTGCCTGACAGATAGAACTAAATGTCCATAGAAGGACACTCAGCTTCTGCCTCAGGAGCAGCTGGTTTATCCATTCCAAGAGAGGCCAGGAGTGAGCACGTGCAGTGTGGATGATCCCATGACAGGACTCAAGAGAAAAGCTGGGAGCTCAGTTATTCACAGTATAGACATGGTCTCCAATGTCCTGTCCTGTAGGGTGGAGAGAGCTTACCCAGAATCACACCAGCCCTGTCCTACAGCTGGTGTGTAGGATACACAGATTTCACAGCCAAAGCAACAGACTATTCCCCTCTTCAGGTCCTGAAGACTTTGAAATGCCTCCTAATATTAAAAACGGATTTTTATTTTTCTCCTGCCTCTGATGTTGCCTTGGGTGATGTTAGGGTAGGGCCTCTGTCTGTTCCCAGCACAGGATGGCTATTAGCACTTATACTGGTGTAGACTGGCTGAGTGAACATCATTCCACCATCCAGGTGGTAACCACAACATAATGCTGCCCTAGACCATGATTTCGCACTGTACTCCTCTTCCAGGTAAGCTGTAGCTAAAGTACCCTCTGCACAAAGATGATGTGCTGCACAGTGTTTGGGATGAGTCAAGTCCAATCTGCCCCTACACACATACACAGCTTTCTGAACTACACCAGCACTGAACAGGCCTGTTCTGTCCATCAGTCCCTAGTATTTATTTTCACCTGTCAAAAAAATAAAACCAACCAAGCCTGAAGGCTCCCAGGAAGATCCTGAAGTCCAGATCCAGACTTTGCTCAGAAAGAGTAAAAGTCACAGGTATTTATATTAATATGTACAGTTTTGTGTATGTGAAAACATTTTAAGCAAGCCCAAATTATCAAATATACAGCAGATTTTTACTGTATCTTTAATTTTTAACTCTACATCCATGTTCAAGCTGGCTGATATGTTTTATAACCATAAGGAGATGCCACATTTTTGTCCTGGAGTAAAAAACACAGCATCAGTAAAATGACATATTTCAGTAAAAATAGTCTTGAAAGCATAGTCTGTTCTACATGTAATGAATAAAGAGAGGGAAACTTAACAGGCTTTGTCAGTGAAGAAGAGATGGAAACCATGGGGGACTGCTAGATGTCCCTCTTCCATTTAGGGATGGGGTCTTAGTGGCAGGTTTGAATCACTTCCAGATTCTCCATGAGCAAATGTAAAAGGCACCTTCCAACATCAACTCCAACCCATGTATCCATGATAGTCCTCTTCCCACAGTTTTCTTTGCTTAAACCCTCCCTTTTGAAGAAAAGGGAACTTTTCTGGATTGTTGACTGTGCTGATGCACAGACCATTCATGGTCTGGGCTCTGACAGTGATGCCAGGCTGCCATACAAGGCTTAGAATGTGGACATGGATTATTCTGATAGAAACCACAGCAATCTTTCAGCTAATTACCCACAATGTGTTGGGACACTTTGCAAGTACATAGGGGGGCAGAACTGGCTTCTATAAGTAAACTGCATTGTCTGTCAAGTCCTGCATCATGACTCTAACAGGAGAAAGACAGCCTCTCAGTCTTTAGCAGTATAAGTCTAGCATAAACTGTGAATTACAAGACTGAACAGCATTTCCAGGGTGGATTAACAGGCTCTGACTCTACCCTTTTCCTTTAACTCAGATGGGGATTTGCAGCTGTGTAAACGAAATGAGAATTGCATCTATATTGGTGCCAAGAAAATGTGCTAAATATACAAATAGGCAGAACTGAATATGATTTAATCTTCAAAGCAGACACGTTCTGAAAGATTTGTTTTCTTTTCCCTTCTAAAAGTCAAGCTCTTGCTGTGAGCCTTTATCTACAGAATACTTTTTGCAGGGACCCAACCCCCTCCCCCCACCCCTTCCTTTGGCTTAGAGAGTACCATGACCCACACTATCTAAGGTAAGGAACAGCCTCTGTCTCAAGGCCCTGATAAAGAGTGGGGAAAGCTCAGAACCTCAGAGGAGCTTGCTGGGCAGTTATATCCTCTACCTCTCTACATATGTACTCAGGACCAGAATCAGTCATAAACCAGATTCACTTCCTGCTAAGGAAAGACACTGGCCAGTAGGCTTTAATGAGACCCCTCTGCTTGGTCATTATGGCAAAAGCTATGAAAGAGGCAGGAGACCACGTGGTGTTCATGACAAGGTGAATACCCAGTGGTAAACTGATAGCTGCCTGCTGTCAATCATTTACCTGAGGCTGGCTAGCAAAATGAAAGTCCTTCCGTGTGGGATGAGAGGAGGAAATTCCTTCAGTGGGTGGCAGAATGCAAAGGGGTATTGCTATTTTGGAAGTGGATCCACAATCAAAAGCTTTGCAAGACAGTATTTCTCAGATGAATCAGATGGAGGAAGTCTTAGGAAAAGATGTCCTCTGCCCAGCCTGGATTAGCTTCGTGATGAGGGTGCCTGTTTCCCTGCACTACAGCACTTTGCTTTCCAGAAGCCACTGATGCCACAGCTCACTCATCCATGTTCTTGTGGCCTTTGCAGGGACACATCAGAGCTGGACTCCAGGCCATTTTGGTATCATTGGTGGCTATGGTTAAATCTTCCTGTTTATTAATGCAACATTTGAACTGAGCCCTGCCACCCCTGCCCACATAGATGGTGTCTTTTAATTGCTGGAGCTCTGCCAGACAGCTCTGCATCTCCTGTGCTGACACTAGTCAGCATCACAGCTGTCAATCACCTCCATCTCCTCTAAGGTGGAGGTGTTTCTGATGAGCTTAAAAGGATTTTGGAGCATAGTGCTGCTTTTCAGAGAGTGGAGGGGAGCCAGATGGGTTCTGGGAAATATTTTCATGTCTTTGCTATCTAACAAAGGGTTTCATTCAGGAGCTTCCCTGGATTGTTTTACAGTACCTGCTAAAAATGCACAAGGAATTTCTGCTGACACACTCATCTAGGGCCCATCAAAGTTGTTCCCTGTGCTGAGAGTTTCCTCTAAGTGTCCATATAGATCCGTATGTAGGTGCAGGACAGTGAGTAAGACTATGAGAGAAGCAGAGCAGGTTGTATCCACATACAGTGATAATACACTCTGGGGAGGTGGGAAGAGCAGGCAGGAGAGGGCTGTCACCCTTCTACAAAAGCAAATGGGAGTCCCAGCCCACCCAGGAAATGGAATTTAGGGGAGTTTCTGCCACATGTGTGTTTGTACAGGGATTGTTTCACATCAGGTGGTTTAATGAGAGGGATCTGCCTTCCCAGTAGGCTGTCCTGGGAAGACTGGGCTGCAAAGCCATGGGAAGACAGTTACCTATCATGTGCTGCCAGGACACCCATCTGGAGAGACCAAACTTCTATTGTTTACTGGAAAGGAAGAAAAGAGGTTAACATTGCTTACTCTTGATAAAGCTTTTAGCTGCAAAATGTCACATTCTTTAAAACCCAATCAGCCAGTCATGCTCTAGGCTTCAACAGCTGTAACTTTAATTACACTAAGAAAAGTAGTTGATCTGCAGCATTGAAACACAAAACATAGCAAAAAGGAAAACCTCTAATTGAACTTGCATAGTGGCTGGTTTGCTCTGCATGGGAGTTGACTGTCCCCACTTCAGTGCCAGTGTGGCCTTTCCAGCCTCCCCCAGATGACACAGGCCACTCTGAACTCTGCCTACAAAATGCTCAGGCTCCTAAGATGCAGCAACCACACCAAGCTACCCCATAAAGAAATGCAGTTCTGCTTACTGCTGTCAGCCTGCAAGCAGCAGAACAACCACCTCACACAGATGATGAGCATTCCTGCTGCTGGACAGTGTAAGTCCAGCCTCCTGAGGAAGGAAAATGTTGACTGACATCTTCCCCATTGTCCCACCCTCACCATGCTGCTGCCTCCTTCCCTGGAAGAAGGTCATGCTCCCCTTTGGCCATGTGTCATAGCATCATACATCACCTTTGAGCCTCCTGCAATATTCATCCAATGACACCAACAGAATAGCTGCAGAACTCATGATGGAGAAGTAGGTGCCCAGGGTTAGATTTTGGAAGCAAAGAAAATTGTCCCAGGAGACGGTCAGATGGACAGCTTCCCATTTTAAGCTGTGCATTCCTTATTTATTTATCTGCACTGCCTCCCAGTTGTCTTCATAATAGCAGACTAGACCTGGATTTCTGCTGTGAGAGTTCCCTGAAGTGCTGTGTCTGAAGGATGAGATTTGCTGTAGCCTGCCCTGGAAGGAACAGGGTTGTTCATGAAGGCAGGGTTGTGCACACTGCTTGGGATATTTAGGGGTAAGGGAGGCTGGTAGTCCCTGCTCTAAATAAGGCAAAATAAGGATGTCAAAAGCAGGTTTCTCCCCTTATTGATCTTATGTGTTGGATTCTGTCAGGGTGTGACTGATAGGACTGGGAGAAAAGGCCGATCTAAACTGGACTCCAGGCAAGGGGTCATGGGATGCTCTACTGTTCCCTAGAATCTTTCTGGTAAAGGACCACACTCAAACTCATTATTCCAAAAGATATTTGGTCAGAGTCATGTAAATAATAGGTATTGCCTTTCAAGGATGTGACAGAAACCAACGAAGTCTAAACTGCCTGTGTTTAGTTTTCTGGCTAACATACATGGTCTGCATAGCCAGTGTGTCCACTTCACTCTGCAGCTATTCATCTTCCTGGAGTTTCATAATAATATCCATCTGTTCTTTAGCTTGCTTACAAGAAAGGATCGTGGGGTTACAGTGGTACCATATAGCACATCTTGTTGAGATTGTGTTTAAAAATACTCACTGTCCATCTGTGTGGAGAGAAAAATCTATTTCTGTTAACAAAGTTGCTTTCTTTCCGACACTTGCTGCCTGAAGTACACAACTTGGTTACAGCAAGTGGACCAGTGCTTAACTCTGAATGGGACTGACCAGCATGAATGTTGCAGAGTGAAAGTAAATGTTGAAGAAAGTAAATGGTGAAGGAAGAAGAGCACAAACAAGGGGAAGTATTTGCAATGTTTCCTCTCCCCATCTCCAAATCCCCCCAGATACAAAGCCTGCAAAGGTGTGGTGTTACACTTGGGGTGCACTTACAGGATTCTGTCAAGCACATGCTCACTTGTATCTTTTTTGGACAAAGAGGGACCACAAAGGGTGATTTAGCAGAACACAGACATTGCACTGACCACAAATTGATATTTGCTTGTCCTTAAAGGTCTCATGGCAAGAGTGCTAGCCATTCCCCACAGTCACCGAGTCCAAACCCATCATGCTTGGGCACTGTATTCATAATAATCTTTTGGTGTCCCTGACAATGGCAGACAACAGAAGGCAGCAGAAATGTGAAAGAATTTGTCTGTCCTCTCATTGGAGAGAGGCTTTGGTCATCAGGCCAAATTCAAGAAAATGGCTGGCATGGAGTGCTTATAAATCCCTGCGTGAGCTGAGAGACTGTGGGGGTAGCCACTTGGGGAGGAGAACAATGAGCAGCTCTCCAGCATCCCTCTGCTACCCCCAGAAAGGTGCCCCCTCCAAGAGCCTCTCAGCCCATTTTTAAATGTACCCCCTGTTGCCTTCCTTCTCAGAGCTGGCGCTTTCTTCCAGCAGCAATGAAGCACTGTGGAAGGAACTTATCCTGTCTCCCACAGCTCCCTCAAACACCTGGGATTTGGCTTCCTATCCATGTCTGCAGGCTGGGTTGGGCTTGCTGCTGGTGTCACCACAGGGAAGACTGTGAAGCAGCTATGGCCATGGAGACACTTGAGAGAAATAGCAGGCAGCAAATCACACTCAGCTGTGCAGTTCATGTATGCTGGCCAGAAAACAAAATGTAAGCTTGGCCTTCATTATGCATTGGTCTCTGGCACAGCCTGAAAGGCCAATACACCCTCTATAAAACTGGTCTGCTGTGACAGATTGCCTCTCAGGACAGATCGTGGTGGATGAAGAAGATGGATGCTGTCTGTGCCTGGTAGCAAGGTCTCATCGTTCAAATAAAGATGAGAGATGCCTCCATCATCAAATGCAGATGCAGATGAGGTTCCAGGACCTCATTGCACTGTAGCTATGGGACAAATAGGGAATGAAAATCTTTTAGCTTGAGAAAGGTTTAAAAACTGTGCTGTAACATATTCCTTGGCTATTTATGACATTGTGTGATCTCTGTGGAGTTGGCACTGACATGCTGCAGTCTCAGGTCTGCTTAGGTTCCTTCAGCAATAACTAAATGGGAGGTGACAGTACCTGACATTTCCCTCCTATGGCTATCTGCAATTAATTTCCATCTTAGTATCACAACCTCGGGTTGATCAAAAAGGGAGCATGAAAAGAATTTACAGACCGAAGTCACCAAACATTAATATGCAGGATGTCTTGCGTGTTAGCTTGCCCAGATGATGGTGAATGATCATAACTTTTTTCCTAATTGTGAGCCCAGTGAGTCTTGGTTTCCTCTGGCCAGGCTCTAGCAAGAGCAGCATTCCCCTGTGGAGGTAATGGCACAAGGTGTGACCTCTCTTCCTTCTGAAAATCCATCTTCACGAGTCCTGTGGGCCACACACAGGACAGCTGTGAGACACGACTCACAGCTGGGGACTTTAAGAGCTCTTCAAGGACATTCAAGGCAGCTTGTGTACCTTTTGCCTTTCCACAAGTACCTTTCCATCTTCAGGATAGCTGTGATGAGATTTCCAGCTGCCTCTGTCTCCTTCTGCTTCCTCCTGTCCAGAGGATGAGAAATGCCTGGAAGTACCCCAAAAGAATGTGTATGCATTCATTTTTCTCCAGCAACCCATATATAAATGCCCCAAATCTCAGTGTCTGTAGCACTGGAAAGCTGCACCCTGGCTAGAGATGATTTCCATAAAGGCAAAAGTTGGCCAGGAACAGGTAGTGAAGTGCCTAAGCTTTGCCCAGCAAAATGCTCCTCATGCCCTCTGGTGATCCATGCCTAAAGAAGCTTGGCCAGGTTCACTGAGAAACATAGCAGGGCGTGTTTGGCAGGCCAAGGCACTGAAGGGTTATTGAGACATTAATACCTGGGCAGCCAAGCTTGTTGCTTTTGTGGCAGCTTTGTAGGAAGACCTAGCACCTCCAGCCAGGTGGTAATGGGACACTGAAGGTGTTTGTAGCAATGTCAATACTGTCCTGACAAGCATGAAGCATGAGTCACCTCTGCCTGAATCATGAGACTGTCTTGCAACTTACTAATATTTAGTTTCTGACTGAAAATAGGAATAACCTGCCTTTACTTCCAAACCTTTGCATCTGTAAGGTTAATTCAAATGTTGCTTACTGAATTTTCTCTGCATATATGAAAACCTTGGTTTGTTGTCTTTGTGTTGCTTTCCCTGCTTTAAAATCAAACTGAGTTTGTTTGTTTGTTATTGTTTGGGGATTTTTCCTCTCAGCACACAGATCCAAATCTGGGAGGACTTGAATCTCATCAGCTGTCAGAAGATTTACTGTAAAACCACAAGGATTTGCACTGGCTATAGAGCAGCCATATGCTTGGCTCATGCAGTGGCCTTTTGCACCTCTGACCAAGCTGCCTATCTGTCCACTTTAAAGCTCTCCCTGCTGGCAAGAGTTTACTTTAGCTCAGAGCAAGGACATCGGATTATTCTCTACTTGCCCTTTTCAGCAGTCTCGAATAAAATTTGTCTAGCATGATAGATGTAGTTGCTAGTGATGTCTAAAAACCTCTTAACTAAGGATGCAATGAGCCAAGATGAAAGCAAATCTCAAATCAAACCCATGAACTGCTATGTGCTGGAAGACCCTCTTGGAAATTCATTCTGAAAAAAAGAAGCAAACAAAACACCTGGCTTCTCTTCACCTTTTGCTTATAGGTGAAGGACAAAAGCACTGCTTACCTTTCACCTGTAAATGCTTACTGCCTAAAACCTCCATGCTTCCCATTGCAATAAGAGCAAAAAAAAGCTGTCATACACCCTCTCTATCTTGTCCTTGGAGCTTCAGGATGGTGTTTCTGTGGTACAGGCCTGGAATACAAGGTTTTTTGACTCTGAGCCTGCTGAGACCCACCAAGGGCTACAGTGTAGCCATCAAGGGGTTGTAAATCCTGTTTTTAATGGTGTGCTGCATACCTGAAGCACACTTGTTTAGCTGCTGGTAGTGGGCAAAAATACTGAGGTAGTAACCTTTATCAGGACATGCTCTGGTGGCTGGTGAAGTGTGTTCTGGAGAAGTGTGTTCTGGAGGCTGCTGATGTTGTCCAAAAGCTTGTGAAGCCTCCAGAAGGCAATGCAAGGCAAGGGAGAGGCTTTGCAGGAAGCACAAAGCTCTGGCAGATCTCTGATTTCTGTTTAACTACCAAAGATGCTGTGCGTGGGTTGACGAGGCTTTGTGTGAGAGGAGGGAAGTGCCCTTTTGCACCTTCCCAACCTGCTTGTGGGTGCATAAGCCTTGAAAGCACAGAGTCTGAGGTTGCTATGCCAACTTACATCCCAATTCCTCCCTTCCATCTCCCCTTCTGAACAATGCCATGGGCTGGAAGGAGCAGCAGCCCACCCTGGAATGATCCATCAGTGGCAAAGGATTTGCTTCATCAGTGGCACAGGCTGAAGGACTTTGAGAGGTGTGTAGCTTCATGGACCATGTGCCACTGACGAGGGACTACACCAGAGTGACTGGTTTGCAGCATTTCTCCTGTCTTATCCTGAGTGCTTGACCTCTGCTGCTGAATTCTATTTCAAGTCCTCACTGGCAGCACTGAGCCTGTGCTGTCACTCATCAAAGGAATCACAAGTGCTATATGAATCTGTGTGCCTGGTTTCCTTTCTGCTGCATTAAAATAGCATAAAGTGCCTTTCAAAGACATTGAGAAGGAGGATTCACTATTTCCAGGTGCTTACATAAACTGTCTTCAAGTGTAAAAGTGGAAAAATTTGAACTCCTTCTATTCTTCCCCAAACCACTCCCTTAAGAAGGGCACTATGTAGAATTAGGTTGTATGGTAAAAGCTGCAAATCCTGGAGAGAGAAGACAAAATGGAGTGTGGCTGAGGTTTGTACTGCATAGAAAAGGCTGGCAGATGATGCAGCTCCTTTTGCATCCTCGCCTAATTATTGGGAATTTCCAGCACAAATTCTTACAGTTATCCCCTCCCTTTCTTTGCTCAACCTGCCACATAAATCACAGACCCTTTTTTCTCTACACTCCAGCACTATCAAGAGTGGAAATCCTGATGGGCTTTCCAGTAACTAAAATTGCACCTCTGTTCATTTCACAGATGCAGTTGACCTCTGCTTTGAACAAAGTGCAGGTCGCAGGCAATGGGAACCTTTAATAATCTGGTAGTCTCATGGGTGCTGAAGGTGGAAAGTTTTCTTGTTAATTGGATTGTTGTGAGATTATTTGAAGAGTAACAAGGTCCTTTGGACAGAGGGAGTCTGGGATCATGATGAGTGATGGAGAAAGTAATGCCTAAATTTATACTCCTGTACACATTCTCCAAGTCTTCAGCCAGAACAAACACCTAGAAAATGCCTTAGATCTGATTTCCTTTGACTCAGCAGCTTGCTTAGTCATTTATACCGGAGTAAAAGCCACTTTGATAAGCTTTCATGTCAGAATGATAGCTTTTTACATTGCTGAAACTGGTCTGCCAGGCTAGCAGAGCCTGAAGCCTGAGCAGAGGAAACAGGCTTGCAGCAAGGAAAGGCTGGTGTTGCCCTATGGCTTCTGCTGGGCAGGGTATTGGGGTGGAGGTTCAAGGTAGATCCCCCAGCCTTGCCAGTGAGGAGGCAGGCAGCAGCACTGCTGGCTCCACACAAACAAGAACTGCTTGTAGCTGTCACTGAAAAGTCTGAATTTTCCCAATTCCAGATCATCAGAGAGATCTACAGGCTCAGAAGAAGGCTGGTTCAGAAAAGTCTCCAATTTCACATTAACTAAAGGGACTCATTCTAATTTGGTCAGCAAATATGTGCAAATACAGAAGCTTTAGTCATAGCTCCTACTTTTTTTTAGTTAAAAAACAAGATGCTAGTCATTTCCCCTGCAGAGAAAAAACTTGACCTTGTAGCAGTCTGAGGGCTTCTTTCCTCTTATCTAGTTTGTTCTAATCTTGCAGTTTTTCAGTCTGTTTCCTGATTATGAGGACTTAATGTATATTTGTGGAGAGATTGTGGCAGGCAACACTGCCTCCTGAAAACTGGGCCAAAGCTGTTTTGTGCTCTGGTTCCTTTTAAGGACACAGCTGAGGTTATCGACATGTCCATTAACTACACTTCCCTGGTGGGTTTGGTACTCTGCAGCCAGCGGTTGTTATACACATCTCTGTGTGCTGTGTCACCTCCTGGCCATACAGCTGATGCCTAGGTCTGGGGACAGGGAAAATGAGGACTCTATTTCCAGTGCTGCAGCCTGGAGGATATTATTTGCATGGCCCTTTGCAGATGGATACAACCAATCTGCTCGTGCTTTGAACTGGCCAAAAGCTATATAATCTCTCCAAAAGACCGATTAACTCCTGCTTAACAGTTCATTAGTGAAGGCACTTTTCAGTTCTTTTGGAGTGTGAGCAGGGGCAGCTCATGTCTGGAGACATTCGCTCTCAGTCAGCTGGGAGTAACTGATTAAAACCTGCATGCACAATCAGTTCTTCCATCTGTAAGCAGATGAAATACTGAAGTTCTTGCTCCATAGGAAGGACTGAGCCTACCTTTCTGCATATTTGCAGAACGTGTGGAGATACGAGAAAAAAAAAGTGACACTGAATACACAGCATTACCATTATTATTAAAATGAATTTCACTTTGGATCTTGATTACATGATTGCAGTTCCTCTCAGAAAGGGAGAAACAGAACAAGAACAAAAAGAAGTACAAAAGAACAATCTGCCATTCTCACCTGTTCTTCCAACTGAAATAACTCATTCACTGGTTCACTTTGAATATAAATAAATATGTAGAACATCTCTCAAATCAAAGGAAATGAGCAGGTTGAAAGCTTGTGGGTAAGAATTAAGGGGGAGACTAATATGGGAGACATTGTAGTAGGTGTTTACTACAGGCCACCTGATCAGGATAAGGAAGCTGATGAGGTCTTCTACAAGCAGCTGCAAGTAGCCTTAAATCACAGGCTCTGGTTGTCATGGGGGACTTTAATTACCTGGACATTTGTTGGGAAAGTTGCATATCCAGACACAGTCCAGTAGGTTCCTCCAGAGCATTGATGATAACTTCCTAACACAGGCTTTGGGTAGCAGCTGTGGATGTAGAGGACCCTGTCTTCCAGGCATAAAAAACACCTGTGTTAGCAGACTTGTGCCAGAGGAGTTACCTGTAAAGATCATAATGATTTACAGGTGAATTAGCCCCTGTTTTCTGGAACACAGCTGTAGATGAAGGGTGTTTGTGGAGTATAAATGTGAGAAACCAGGTCCCTAGAGAAGCAATGTTTTGCACTCAACAGCTTCCAAGGTAAGGAGGACCTCAGAATGGGAATGTTTACATGGACCCAGCTAATCCTATCTATAGTGGCCAGACCCAGAACTATAATTGCTACTTCTTAATGGAAACCAAACCACAACAGCTGGTCACAGCACTGTATATACTGCAGAGGGCTCAGGCTTGTCAGTCATTGTTTCATGCATTTTTTTTATGCACCTCCTATTTTTTTCTATGCCATTGGTTTTGTCTTTGTTTTCATCTGTATCTAATGAGCCTTCATTGTGATTTTGATAAGAGGGGTTTTTTTCTGTGAAGACTTACAGGGCTCTCCTCTCCAGTCCTCTTCACCTTCTCCCAATTCCTCCTTCCCCTGTGCTCTCCTTAGCTGTTCACATTCCCATTGCAGGTAAAAATATTCAAGATCCAACCATCAACCTTGGTAAGAGGGTCAAAATAGATGGTAAAAGGGAATAAAAAACCAGCAGTGAAGACACAGCTATAGAAATGGCCCAAAAGGGATTGATTCCCTCTCTTGTCTTTTGGAAGTGTTGGGAGGTGTCACTCAGAGGAGAGCTTTGAGGGCTTTTTGAATGAACACCTTCCTACCAGCATCGTTCATCAGGAGAGAGGTGAGTTGGCTTTACCTGGGTGTGCACTTTCCTGTCTGAACACAGGGACTGGGAGCAGCTAAGGAAATGGGATGAGGAACAGACACTGAAAGTTGGGATGTGTACCTGCACCCACTCCTTCTGAGGCTGACACAGCACTCTGCAGTCACTGTCAGGTGATAGCATCATGACTTGTCCTTCTGCTTTGGCATGTGATAGGAGTCCCTTTTCCATCATCAAGGCCTGGGAGGCTATAAAGCAGCACCACCACCCTCCCACCTCACCATCCCTTGAGGTGTTCACTGAGAGCAGAAAAATTAAGTTATACACCTTAGGGTATATTTTCCCCCCATATTCTATCATGAAGCTTTTTCAAATAATGGATTTTTTTTAAGCTTTAAATTGTCTTCTGAATAATTTTTCAAAAATTGAGAAGTTATAAAAAGTTTCAACAGTGAAATGAAAATGAAAGGTTGCATGCCTGTCTGGTGAGGAAATCTGTGTCAGTGACAAAGGGAAGGAGGGGGACTTGAAACACAGTCTTTTCTCAAAAATATTTCATTAAAATCTAATTTAAAAAACTATTCACAGCAAATGCAACAAAAAAGAAGAGCTGACTTGCATGTCTTTCACAGCAAAATAATGCTTTTCATTTTTCAGGGATCTCGGTAAATGTTATTAACCCATTTTACACCCTGGGATGTTGAGAAATTACAGTCATACACAAATTCTGTGACAGGACTAGGAATATAATTCAGACCACCGCTTTCTCAAATGCACACCTTCTCCAGCTCTATTCTCCCAAGTATTACTGTTCTCACTTATAACTGGTGATCATTACTTATTTTTCCTAGTCACTCTAACACCCCTGGAGAGCTCTTCACTGAGTTTAAATGTTCAGAGGGTACAGGTAATGCAAGGGTAGTAATACTTGCAGCTGTTCTTTTCCTTGCTTTTCAGAATGTGACTTGGTACCTGCAGGTTACTGACTCCTGAAGTCTTCTCAACTCTATGTGAAGGGAGAGGCACCAAGCAGGAGAAATGAATGTAGGAGGGAAGGAAGGTGAGGGGGTGGAAATATGAGCCTGCTTTACTGAATAATGAGGGGAGTAAAAACGAACCAGGAGAGAAAAGCTGGTTTAAATATTTAATCTCTGTTGTATTTGCTTTTGAAGAGAAGACAAAAGCCTTGGAACATCTTTTTGGTTTTATCTAATTCTGACCAGAGCTGAGCAGCCTGTGATTGTTGTTTCTGTCATTTGCCTTAAGGTGGAGAGAAGCTGATTGGTCCTGCTGTATCAGCCCATCCCATCAGTCTTTGTCTCTAGCTGCAACTGGTACCTGGAGCTGAAGCAGTTATAAGTTACAGTAACACTTCTGCTCCAGGAGCCAATACTGCCCCAGATCCTGGTGCAGGGATGGTCTTGTGTGTGTGCTGCCTAGGAGATTTGTCTTTCTTCAGATAAACTGCTTTCAGAGGTCTGAGGATCTTGCTCATGTGCCCTATCATAGACTAACTCACTTTATTTTAGGTCTTCACCACCATTTGGAGACAGCACAACACACAACAGCAGTATTTTCCCCTTGTCTCTCCCCATTTGTCTGTACATCTTTTTACTCACCCTGCAACATTCCTCTTCCCTTCACTTGCCATCTTAAGTCCTCCCTTTCTGCTCATTCATAGTTTAGGCAGAGCAGAACAAAGCAGAGTTGCCTTGTCTACTGGCCACAGCTGCACTGTCTGCAGCACCTTCCATAGCTGAGGCAGCCCCAAGGATGAGCTGGCAGGACCCACATGCCAGGCTCAAAGAAGACAACTATATGTGGTAATGAGCTGCTTATTGGCAAGGTAATTTGCTTTCAGTTAGTCCTATATAAACTATGTTGTTCATTTGATATATCTTCATATAACATCTGCTATATGTTCTTTTTCCCTTGTCTCCCACACTGGGCACCCAGATTTGACAATGGCACTGCCAGCCAGAGCCAGTGTCACCCAGCGAGGTAGGCATAGCCACCTGTGTAGTGGTAATGGTTCTCTGTGGCCACAGCCAGTCATCCTCTGAGACAGACTTAGCCAGATGAAAACCTCATTTAGGCTTTCTGTACAGACTGGAGGAGTAGGAGGGAGAAATGCCTCCAGAGAATAATTCATTGTAAGCCTGGCTTTTAAATTGGTAAATATCTGTAAGCTCCAAGAAAGGCTGATGGTCTCTGACTAACCAGAGGAAACTGCTGAGACTGTGAACTTTTTCTCTTGGCAGTGGCTTTGTCCTTCTGATTCACTTATTCTTTTTAAAACTCTAAAAGCAGAGAGGTGCAGCTTCTCAGATAAGGACAAATCTAATGTGACTTCTCCACCAGGAAAAGCAGGGATTTATTGAGCTCTGGTCTCCTGAGCAGTGAGGGAAGGCATGAAAATCTAGCCTTTTGCCAGATCCTGAACTGGGAGACTACCAGAAAACATGAAAAAAACCCCAACAAAACCAAACAAAAAGAACCCAAGAAGCTACAGCAACATCCCTTGAACCTCTAAAGGCTCCCAGATAACAATTATCTTTCAAACTTCAGAAGTAATGTGTTATTTCACTAGCTGTTTGTGAAGAGATCAAATAAAGCCAAGGTGCCTCGTCAAGTGTATTCCTATTCTGTTTTTATATTGTCTGGGGAACTCAATTGGCCACTTTAAATGCTAGAGAAGATGTCTGAGTAGGAGTTTGGGCTGGGTGAATCCAGCAATGTAAGAGTTTTGCATTTGGTTTACAAAAGAGCTTGAGTAGGCTGAGATTCCAGGCTGATGAGATGGTCTCCACAATGACTATACTTCTCTCTTTTTTGACAGAGAACACATATGCTCCACATGTGAGCTATAGGAATGCAAGAGGAGTTTATGCTCTGTAGCACTATAGGTCTTGACTTTGCTGATTTTTGCAGGAATTCCTCCCATGGCAATGATACTGGGATGATGGTCACTGTTTGGATCTAAGATACACAAGTTGTTGAGCAGAGAGGAAAAGTTGGCAGCTTTAGGTGCAGGTTTGATCTGAAACAATGGCTTAGGAATGGAAAGTATCACATTTCAGAAATTTGTCTGAGCCATAAAAATACTTCTCTACTTTTTGCCAAAGAGAAAAGATTCGGGAGCTGACAAAGAAGGCCTGGTACTGTGGTCCAAAAAGAGCTGAGTTCAGGTCATCAGGCCAGCAGTGTTTTAATGGTGCTGTGCCAAGCTGTGCTCTTCCTTCCCAGATTTAAAGTTGTCTGCAATAGGAGGAAGCCAGGAGCTGCTACTTCCCAATCCAGTCAAGGGGAATTTGCCTCTCACAGATGGTTACAGCAGGATGCGACTCATAGCTTATGGTGTGACCTTCAGAGTCCATCAGCACAGAGGGATGTGCAGGCATTTCCAACCACATAACTGCAACAGCCATGGTACCCTCCAGGAGCCTGCAAGGAGGGAAGCTTTATTCAGATGGTGACAAGAGGAATCTTCTTGTACTTGAAGGAGAAGGAGGACAAAAAGCACAGCATCTCGGGAATTCCTCAAAAGCCTTCTATGACATAACTGAGTGGATAGATGCAGGGAGACCAATGGATGTTGTCTGTCTTGACCTTAGCCAGTTTTTGATACTGTCTCCTATAACATCATTGTGAACAAGCTCAGAAAGTGTGTGAAAGAAGAGCAGATAGTAAGATGGATCAAGAACTGGTTGAACAATAGAGTCCAAAGAGTGGTGGTCAATGGTGTTGAGTCCAGGTGGAGACCTGTAACTAGGGGGGTCCCCCAGGGATTAGTGCTGGGTCCAGTCATGTTCAACATCTTTCTCAATGACATTGATGATGGAACAGGGTCTGTTCAGCAAGTTTGCTGATGACATGGAGCTGGGAGATTTGGTTGATCCACCTGAGGCTGTGCAGCCATTCAGTGAGACTAGGACAGACTGGAGAGCTGGGCACAGAGGAACTTAATGAGATTTGACAAGGATAAGTGCAGAGTCCTGCATCTGGGAAGGAATAATAAATTACACCAGTACAGGTTGGGAGGTGCTCCACTGGAGAGTAGCCCCGTGGTGAAGGACCTGGGAGTCCTGGTGGACAACAAGCTCTCCATGGGACAGCAATGTGCCCTGGTAGGCAGGAAGGCCAATGATAGCCTGGGGTGCATTAGGAGGACTGTGTCCAGCAGATCAAGAAAGGTTCTGTTCCCCCTCTACTCTGCCCTGGTGAGACCTCACCTGGAATATTGGATCCAGTTCTGGGCCCCCCAGCTCCAGAGGGACAAGGACCTACTCGAGAGAGTCCAACAGATGCTACAAGGATGATTAAGGGACTGGAACACATGTCTTATGAGGAAAGGCTGAGAGACCTGGGGCTCCTTAGTCCGGAGAAGACTGAGAGGGGATTTAATAGATGTTTATAAATATCTGAGGGCTGAGTGTCAGGAGGAGGAGGCAGCCTCTTCTCACTTGTGCCCTATGACAGGACAGGGGGAAATGGATGGAAGCTGGAGCACAGGAAGTTCCACCCCAACATGAGGAGGAACTTCTTTACTGTAAGGGTCACAGAGCACTGGAACAAGCTTCCTAGAGAGGTTGTGGAGTCTCCTTCTCTGGAGATTTTCCAGACCCGCCTGGATGTGTTCCTGTGTGACCTGTACTAGATTAGATGATAGTCTATGGTCCTGCTCTGGCAGGAGGGTTGGACTCGAAGATCTCCATTGTCCCTTCCAACCCCTGACATCCTGTGATCATGTGATTACTTCAGCTCAAAAAGGATTAAAAAATAGAGTCAATAAACAGTGACATAAACTGGAAGGAAAATATTTCACTTGGGAATGAACAAACTCCTTGAATCCACCCTATTTTTTCTTTGTTTCTCTTTTTCTGACTCTAGGTCCTCCAGACTTTAAATTTGTTTAACTTTTTATACATTTTTTTCTTACATAGGTCTAGTGTAGTTCTTCATTTACTTAAATATTAATGAAAGAGTAGCAGTACAGATTCTTATTTATCAAACCAACCAGCAACGTTAACATTAAATCTTTGAGCTTGAGGGAACAGGAGAAAGTATTCCATTCAGCAAAAGAACTGAATTACAAGAATTAAGTACAGAAAACCCCTACTTGGGAAATGAGTCAGTCCACTTCTGTCTATCAGAAAAGATCAGCACGCAAGTATAGATCCTTTAGGAACAGTGTCTGAATTTACAGCTTGCGAAGTAAGCGTAGGCTCTGCATCTCTCATACACTAACTCCTTCCCCCCACTTGCATACATAGAGGTCTCTGGTGGAAAGACAGGGAAGGTGCAGTCTGCAGTGCACATGAACTTTCTGTTTAGAGGAGAAAAGATTTTTTTTTCAATAGGCACAAAATCCCACCCCCTCAGCACCCCTCCCTCCCCTGTGTCTGACACTGACTTCAAGGGAGGAGTTGAGCCAATTATCTGTGAGTCCTACAGAAGGAAAATCTGCAATTTGCCAGTAGTTGAGGGAGAGAGAGGGAGAAAGGCAGGGAGGGGAGTAGAAAAGACTTAATTGGGAAACATAAAGAAAAGCTCCTTCTGTCCTAGAAAGAGAATATATTAAATCAAATCTCAGACCAGAAGAAAAGAAGCTTGGGGGGGAGGCTTGTTCTAGGCAAGACCTAAGGAAAGTAAGTTCACCATAGACAACTTCCATGCCCCCACTGATTTTTTCCCCATAGGGTCTGAGGCGACGCAGAGACAGCGTGGGCCAGCCGGATGCACCCAGGACCTGCACAAGGTGTTGCTCCTGAGACCCTTTCCCCCCAGCAGAGCCCACCAAGTGCAACTTGCAAGCCAGTGGGAGTGGGAGAGACTCTGCCTCCCCTTCTCTCCAACTGACACTGTGAGAAGAAGAGCTCATCTCACCAAAAGGAAAAGCTGTCACTGGCTCTGAGACTCTTCTTTAGTCCATGTCAGTCGCCTGATCCAGTATTTACTACCAATGGGGGAACACCTTCTGGAGTCCTGCAGCCCTTCCCAGTCCTCCTAAGTCTCCAGGAAATACTGGTGAAGAACTGCACCCAGAGCAAGCAACGTGGGATCCACAGAACAGCAGTCTTTTACAGAAGCAGCTGCCTCTGATTAAAATTATCAGCTTCATCAGACTGCACCAAGCCCAGGACTGCTCCTCCAAGGAAAGAGAGGTAAGGAAGTAGCATGGACTTTGGGATGAAAGTAGGAAACAAACATCTCATGGGAATTATTGTGGTTTGCATAAAAATTACAGGGATATTAGCAGTTATTAACAAGCGCCAGGTCTGTTATGCGTGGTAGAGTTTGCATCTGCCTATGTCATTTTTAGCTGGATGCAGTGAATTACATTGGGATGGCAAACAGACACAAACAGTAGCTGAAGACAGTGGAGTGCAAGAAAGGTAGTTCTGAAGTCTATTCATGGATAGGGAGTGGTAGGGAGGTGAGCATACCCCTGATGGAAGGATGGAAAACTAAGGTGTAATAGCTCCAGGCAGGTTGAATGAAGAATGTATTCCTTCATTATCTCTCTCCAGATGCTCAGGATCTGTCAGCACCTCACTAGAATTCAGACAAGTGCTCTTTGGAGCGTGCAAAAGCAGGTGCATTGTCATTTACATTGATGTCTGCCTATGAAACAAGCAGGGGTGGTTAGCAGGTAGAAGACAACACAGTGAGTAAAAAAAAATAGGATTAATGTCAATTTTGGGCAGCTCTCTCTGAGCATATGAGCCTTTCCCTCCATTAAGTGGTGATAACATTGCCTACATTTTTATGACATCTTTAAACCCATGTGCTGTACCAATATAAAATCCTAGCTAGCATTTAACAAGTTTCTAGCATCAAGCAAGTGCATAAAGCAGAAGGTACCACTGGGATTAATCTATGCTTAAGCATTTAATAAACTGGAAGAAAAAGATGTAGATTAAAGCCAGCTGGAGGTTGTTTGTCTCCTCATGCTCTTCTGATTGATTTTGCTTTATTTAGTACATGAACATGTGGTCTGTTTCCTTTATTCTGCCTTTAATCTTTTCCAATGTATGAGTCCTTGTGCTCCCTTCTACCCCTGGGTGTGAAGGCTGAAGTTTCATTCCTTTTCTAAGGGGGAAATGACAGATTATATTGAACCAGAGAAAAGCTGGAGTGAGGGGATAAGAATAGAAAGCATAAAACACAAACAAGCTCCCAGTTCAACAGTGTGGTCTGAGTCAGATTTGCAGCAGAGGTGATGAGACAAGTAACAACTCTATGAATCAAAGTGCTGAGAAGCATTTTTTGACTTTGTGTGAAATTAAATACAATCAGGAAAGCACAAGAGTCCTCTTGATTGAATGCCTTGACAGGTGGAATAAGGACATCATAAAGTGACTATTTAATACAGCAAAACCTGCATATCCCCATGGCCCATCTTCCCCTTCTGCACATCTACAACCTTGGGGCCAAGCACCCTGAAATGAGCACCTGTTTGTACATAGGATTTTGCCTTTCACAGGGGTGGGACATAGTGTGATTTAATGACCAGAGATGCAAGGGTGAGGAAAGGTGAGAGAGTTTTAAAGGTAGGAGTGCTGAAGTTCATTCACACTTCCCATTTGTTTAACCTCAGGTGCTCACTCAGCTTCCCTGTACCTTATTCTTCCCATCTCTGGGTAGCTGGGGAGGCAATTCCATCTTCAAGATGTTCAGTGTACATTATTAAATTAATTAACCATTAACCAAAGTCCAAAGTAGTGGAATTCATTTCAAGGTGGAGAGCAGAAGTGCCTCTTGCACTAAAGGTGCAAAACTAACTTTGCAAGCAGCTTCAGTGACACAGTCCACGTCCTTGTCTGTGTGATGGGAGTTTCTCTAAGCATCAGAAATTTGGTGGTTACCTGTCCGTCAGCAGTAAAATTTGTAGGATTTTGGCTTGTAAAGCTGCTGGCCAGTCCTCAGGCCGTGCACATTTCTTACAAGACGTATAAGGCATTAGCTTGAAATGCCTAACTACACTCACGCTCAGATGCTGCTGCACCAAGATGTACAAAACTGATCTTCAGCAATTGTGAACCAAGAACAGTCCACTTGCCCTCATGCAGCTCCACTGGTCCATCCCAGTCTGAAGAGCTGACTCATTTCTAAATACTGAATCTGGGCTATAGAGAAGTTTATAGTTTTTCTCACAAAATCTCCCTGCTTTTCTCTCTCAGATAAATAAAGCCCAAGAGGGTGAAAGCATCCCAAAGCAGCTCTATCACCATTTGCCTGCCCATGGATGCAAGACAGTACTGACTGGCTATGTAGGAAAGGGCTGGCACGGGGTACAAAGCAGTGTTGTTTCGGAGACTGCATTTGGTGTTTCTACACTGTCAAAGATGAGTCCCATTCTAAATAAAACAGAGTGTCCAATCCAAATACCAGGTGTGCTCCTTTCTGTCATTCCTGTGAGGCATTCCCAACAGTACCATAACTCCGCATGTGTGTGTCCATCCAAAGTTATGTTCTGCTATTACTGTCTGGCTCTAACATTATGCTGTCTTGCCCACTGAACATAATTCAGTGTAAGCTACTCTTGAGGAAAGCACTGCATTTTCTTCTGTGCTTAAGATAAGGCCAAGTGTGCTGTTGGTGTGCAGCAAATTATAGCAATAATAATAATAAATAGTGTTTTGCTGCTGCCTTGGGCTATAGCACAGTCCTTGTAATGATACTGGATCAGAATTCTGGAGACTTCTTTATTTAGCAGTGAGTGTATCTTCACTGCTGTTTGTTGTTCAGCACATGTTAAAGAGAGTAAAAGATTTAAAGCTTTGGACTGAGATAAGTGACAGTTACATAAAAGCTTGGAGATAAAATTCACTTGAGGGAAAGATAGGAATCCAGATCTGGACCCAGAAATTATCTTTCAGTGTACATAAAGTACTCAAATGGTAATATTAAATAAACAATATGTAAGTTAAATAAACGGCACAGTGGGAACTTGATTATCCTTTAATAAGATCCTAGTAACCAAAATAAACTCTATCAAAAATGTCCCTTCTTTACTTCAATAGTTAGCTTCCCCCCTGCAGGGGTTATATTTTTCCTTTTGGCACATAATTCATTTGAGCTGGTACATTAAAAATGTCTGAGCAACCCTCTTCTTTTTTCCATCAAAGTTTTCTGCAACTGAGTGCCGTGCCAAAATGCGATCTCCAAGGCCTTGAGAGTCATTTTAGTTGTCAGGGGTTGGAAAACTTGTCTGACAGCTATTTAAGATGGCTGTGCTTCATCTTTTCTCATGCTTCTCCTCAGCACCTGTAAAGGCTGTGGCACCCACAACAGCTGTGGATGTATAAAGACTGAAGCTCCTATGAAATCTGTGTTTCCATCCATTGCCAGCCATCCTGCTGCAGTGCTGGTAGTTTGTTGACAGGGAGTTCCCATGCTGCCAGTCCAAACAGCAAAATTAAAATCCAGTTTCTAAAAGGTCACTGAAGCCACAGATCTTTGAAATTATCACTGGCCAGTGCTATTTTATGGCTCAGATTCCCTGCATCAGCAATGAAGGTTGTATGAGATCAGCTATTTAAAGTTACTGAGATGTCCAACTTCCGCTGATGTCAAACATGAATCTTGTTTCTGTCTGACTTTTGGTTGATCTCAGAAAATGGGTGTTATGCACAGATCCTATTTAGGCAACCAAATGAAATGACCTAGGTCCTAATGGTAGCTACAATGGATGCAATATATTGGGAAATCTGACCTCTGTGTTTATGTATCTAAATGAGAAGCAATCTCTACTGGAATATCTGGTAATGTCTAAGTGACGCAGATGGTGGAAAGGAACATGGTGCCTAAGCTGAAGCAGCAGTTGCTGATAAAATTATCTCTTAATGTTTAAATGAAATAGCAAATTACAATTCAACTGCATACTATTTTCAGTGTAAATTCCTTCATTTTTATTTGACTTTAAATGAAACGAAAGAACCCAACAACAACAAAATCACACATACACACACAAAAAAACCCAATAAAACACACATATAAAAAAAATTAACAAAATCCAAACCACTGCCTGGAAATGAGACTGAAAACATTAAGCATTTCCAGTGAAAAGATTTCTGTATGGAGCATTGAACCAGGACTGTGCTCTAGAGCACTCTTTGGCAAGCTTGTGATAAGGAGCTGCTTTACTCCATCCTCCATTTAGTTTCTTGTCTTTCCTTCAGCTCTGCTATTTCCTCTTTCAGGACCAAGCAATGATGAAGACTATGTCTGGTGGAAACTGCACCCTGAATGTGCCAGCCAAGAACTCCTACCGCATGGTTGTGCTGGGAGCCTCCAGGGTGGGGAAAAGCTCCATTGTCTCACGCTTTCTTAATGGCCGCTTTGAGGACCAGTACACTCCCACCATTGAGGATTTTCATCGCAAGGTCTACAACATCCGGGGAGACATGTATCAGCTGGACATCCTGGACACCTCTGGGAATCACCCTTTCCCTGCTATGAGGAGGCTTTCCATCCTGACAGGTGAGAAAGTGGAGGGAAGTTTGCAGAGGAAACCAGGGGTGAAAAATCTTAAGTATACATATACATCTTAGCTTGAAACTGTAGCCTGGAGGTGACTGTTTCCTGGAAGGCTGCTAAAGGGACTAATTGATTTTGTTACAAGATGCATTGCTCTAGAGAGACCGTCCCTGGCCAGGAATCTCCAGGCACTATAGGGAGTGCATTAGCCCCAGAAGATAAGTCTAATGAGTGAAGGTGTGAAATTGAGATTTTGCCCTCGTTTATTTCCCTTCTACTTTCCCCTCTTTCTCTGTATTTTTATTGTAATCACAAATAAAGGGCTGAATAAAATCTTATGGGCATTAAAAATCAGAAAGGGACAAAATAAACACGTTTTTATACTAAACAAGAAGTGCAAAACAAATATAAAATTCATAGGAAGTGAATTCCAAACAATATTTTTTTTTCATAGAATTTCTAGCTTGATTCCCTTTATTTCATATTCCAGTAAAAAGATAGCTCTGCTTTTACTCTTTCTTCTTAGTCTATGGTTAATTAAATGCAGGAAAAAAAGGGAAAAAAAAAAATGAATGGTGGGCTCATTTTGTACATTTTCATTGTCAAGCTGTTCCTGTTTTGAGCTAAGATTTATTCTTCAATTGTGAAAGTGACACTGCAGATATACTCAATGAATTCAACTCCTTTCTGGATTTGCTGATATACTCAGCCACAGCTCAACTCCTTTTTGGCTTTGCTATCTAGCATTCTAACTACCCAGTGAAACATGACATTCACATCTGACCAGGCTTGCGTCCACATTTAGTGCGATCCTAGGGCCAGTTTCTGGGATGCAGATGTGAGCTTTTGTCCCTGAAAGCTCTCTTAGTATGTTCCACATGAATGTCATTCAGCAAGCAATGATTTGCGTTATTTTGTGTTTGTAAAAGGAATTGAACTGCAAGTCAGGAAATGTCAAAAGGAAATGCCAGGGAATCTGTGTCATTTATGTATTTCTTTTTTCCATGGTCTGTTTCTCTTGAGCAAATTACATGACAGCAGAGCACTCCACATTGGAAAACCTCCTATTCCTGACTTAGGGGGTCAGTACTGACTAGCTGCAAACCTTCAGTTCAGGTGTTGCTTCATGTATTGTGTGATCAGAAGGCCAAGGCTGAGTGGCTACCAGCTGCCTGCTCTTCCTGGTGTCAGAACAGGCTGTTTTACACAGAGATAGAAATGAAAGGAATTAGAAAGAAAAGCAGGGCTGAGGTAGAAACATATTTACAAAAAGGATTAAAATGGGCAATAACTTGCAAATCCAGTGCAACCTTGGAATACTTGGAACCTTGGTCAGATATGGCTGAAGTAACATAGACAAATGTCTTTTGTGTAGCACTGCAGAGAAGTGTGGACAGTTTAATGAGAAGTACTGGAATTAAAGTACAGCTGAGTGAATAGATTCAAAAGGACCAAACAAAAAATAGGTGGATAAGACAGCAAATAAATCTATTGCTTTTTAAAAACTAGCTCCTCTGGCACAAGCTGTAACCAACAAGCCTTTACAATACCTGTTTTTAATTGCAGGGGATGTATTCATCCTGGTATTCAGCCTGGACAACAGAGAATCCTTTGATGAGGTCAAGAGGCTCCAGAAACAGATCCTTGAGGTCAAATCCTGTCTGAAGAACAAGACCAAGGAATCAGCCGACCTCCCCATGGTGATCTGTGGCAACAAAAATGATCACAGTGAGATCTTCCGCAAGGTGCGCTCAGATGAAGGCGAGAACCTTGTTTCCAGTGATGAAAACTGTGCTTACTTTGAAGTTTCAGCCAAGAAGAACACCAACGTGGATGAGATGTTCTATGTCCTCTTCAGCATGGCTAAGCTACCTCATGAGATGAGCCCTTCCCTCCATAGGAAAATCTCCATCCAGTATGGGGACACTTTCCAACAGAAATCCTTCCGGATGCGCCGAGTCAAGGACATGGATGCCTACGGCATGATCTCTCCCTTCGCTCGCCGGCCAAGTGTCAACAGTGACCTGAAGTATATCAAATCCAAAGTTCTCAGGGAAGGGCAGTCCAGAGAGAGGGAGAAATGCACAATCCAGTGAAGGAGGCTTGCACTTCTGTCTGAAGTCATCATCCACATGCGGTGCCTTAAAGAAAAATGTTCAGTGGAAGCACAGAATGGGCTCATGGGGTTCACTGAGAAGGATGAAAGGATAACTCTTCCAGCGGATTCTGCTGACTCATGAATGTAAATAACATCATCCTTGTCAATGACTGGGAAGAATCACATGCCTGAGATACAAGTGTATTTTTCTGTCTTTGTAACGTGGCTCCTCTTCCTTCCCCTTTTTGTTTAAAGAATATAGGCCAGAGGAGTAAAGACATTTCAACCTCATCCTTACAGAGAAAGTAGGTCAAAAATGCTCAGAAGGCATTAACAGTTCCCCGGCATACAGAAAAAGGAGGTTGTGTCTGCACATGTGTGTATCTCTGTGTGCATGCATGTGTGAAGCACTCCTTTAAAAGGTGAGACCTGCATCTTAGAGGGGCCGCAGACTTAACTGAAGGTTTCCCAGGTTAGGAGTGGACTCTATACACAGACTCATGACAAACTCACTTCTGAAGGAACCTGCATTAAGAAGACCTTAATTTTATGTTTGCTGGGACAGTTACCATTTGACAATGACATGAATGTTGTTTTGTATTATAGATTTTATTTGGGATTTTTTTTCTTTTTTAATTGTCTGGGGGTGGGTTCTTATCAAACTCAGATGGCAAGTGAAAGGTGGTTTTGATCTGTAAAACTATATAATATGTACATTGATTGAAAGTGACATTTTCTGCAAAAAGCCAATACACTTGACTGCTTTGCAAGCCTGGTGTGATGCAGTTTCTCAAAGCAGTCACGTTGACTCTGAATACTGTAGTACAAATGCCACCCTTTGCCTTGGCTGTTGGAACACTGGTTCCTTCCTCTCCCTGTATCAGCCAAGACTAACCAGAACCATGTGTAGGCTTCAGAGACAGGATTGGGTTTTCCTTTAAAATTAAGAACTGAAAGGTTGTAGGGCTGGATCCATCACACTTCTTCCGTTAACATGCTTCTAGTCATTTTGTTCATGGTTTTTCCTGTTGTCTGGTAGAGGCTGACTTGGTGGAAACCTTTGCACTGCAGAAGCTCTTCAGAACAGAAGCTTTGTACTGGCTGCCCAAACAGGGTTGAACTGCCTGTCCAGATAAATCTGAGGCCACTTCTTCCCTTTCTCAGCCCAGTCCAGGCTTACTATTCTGTAGCACTCTCCCTGTTCTGCTTCTGGCTTTTTTGTTCTATGTGCTCCTGTATGATCTCAAAACCCAATATATTCTTTCAGATGTGAGCATGCTGCTCTCCCTGACAGGAACGAGATGTGTGCACACCTAACTGTGGGCAAAGCACAGCCTCAAGACTGTACACAACAGTATAAATGTTAAATATACCTCAGAATGACCTTCAGATATTTTGTCCCTCCCACACCCTCAAATACTGTTCTTGGCTGTATCTGCTTTGCTGTGTCCTGGGCAAAGCTGTGTGCTAGTTTATGCTATAATTTGACAGAAAATGAAAAATCATAGTTGTCAGTAAAAATTAGCCTCTGGGACTCAAAATCCCATATTCATTTATCAATTCCATCCTTCATTAGTACTGTGTATTGACTGGTAAAATACACTGTTCATTTATTTCTGTTGCCAGGGCAGCACCTCTCAGATCACATCTTCCTCCCTTTCTATAAAAATGTACGTGGTTTATGATTAAACCTGGTTTATTTATTAGCTGTGTCCTGGTCTTTTTTACTTTCTCCAAGAATTAAGAAGGTCCTACTTTGTTGTTGTTGTTGTGCAGGTGGAGCTAGGCAATTGAGTCCAGTGCAGGGCCACCAAGATGCTGAAGGGAGTGGAGCATCTCCCTGCTGAGGAGAGGCTGAGAGAGCTGGGG
>JANHGL010014701.1:0-49119 GCA_024611195.1 Ceyx melanurus | reverse complement strand
CACCATGCTTTTCTACCCTGTGGTATTTCTATTTATATATTAATAAAGTTGAAGGTCAGATGTCACTAATTACAACATATCGACCTGTCCAACATACCACTACCAAGTACTTATCAGTACTCAAGTATCATTTGCATAATGGCATTAAGTACAGAAATATAATTAAAATAATGGCATCTAAATCAGCATATTAGCAGGAGGTAAATAAATATATTCAAGAAATTTAAATTAAAAATTATTACTCAACACTAGAATAATCATTGCTGAACAACATGTAAAAAAGCTTCTGTGTTTTCATTGTTATGTCCCCCCAAGAGATGTAAATGAAGAAAAATTTCCAGTATCTTGCTCAAATATATGAACCAACATTTCTGGAAAGATTCCAGCATGGGGCTGACTGAGAGTATATGAAAGAAAATACAAAGTAACTACAATCATTCAGTATAAATGTAAATAGCTGATTCACAAACAATTTGAAATTAATGTAAAATCTGACAAGAAACCACCATCACCCTCCCCCAAAAAACAACAAAACACAACCAACCAAAAAACAAAACCAAACCTCAGCACAAAGACATTGATCATTTCTTCTAACATCCTTTAAAAAAAACCCATATCAACACAAACAACAACAACAAAAAAACAGTACTAGTGCAAACAACTACAAAACTTGAAAGGGAAGACCCCACGTGGAAAATACACCTGGAAATCAGAACTGAATTCAGATAATTCAGCACTTACAGACACTTTGCTGAAAAGGCAAAAATAAAGAAAAATATTTTGCCTATCGTGGGAAAGCAATGACTAATACAAGACTTGCAAAGATGAAGCTATAATGTGAAATAACACTTGAAGTTGTGAAAGAACTTTACAGTGTGAAAAATATGATGAAATTGGAAGGAAGACAACAGGCCAGCATTTGTAAGATGACATAGCAGATTTAGTCCGTAGCAAAAACCCCAAAAGGAATTACAGTGATAGGCAGGATAGAAGAATAGGAAACAGTGGAGACTGTCAATACTATTTGTTTAAATCACACAGAAAAAGGAAAATTAGAAAAACACTCATGGACAAGTCTGATGGCAATTGAGTGCAACAAATACATTCCCAGAAGAAACACAAATGTGATGATATATAGTAATGCAAGAAGTCAGGTCATGAAATAAAAGCATGAACACTGGTTCTGCAATGGATAAACCTTGCCTTAGTCCTTTGTCAATAGTAAAATATAAAGTTAAAAAAAAAAACCAAACCAACCAACATACAAACCAGAAGAAGCAACCAGTTTGTTTATATAAATTAGAACAGAAGTTACATAACTGTGCAGGAACATTAATACTTTGGTGCTTTAAAAAAAAATAGTAATAAATCTTGTGCTAATGCCTTTTTTATGACAGTTTTATTCATTTGCTTGCTCCAAGACTTGTAAATAGATTCATTTTTAAAATTATACAACTTCTCTGCAAAATAGAAACCAAGTGGAATGACAGAAGACCTACAGACTGAATTAGGGGGTGAGAGGGACACATCACTGGTTTGAATTTACAGTAGATCCAACTATTTTTAAAAAGTGTTAAAGCAAGGGTAAAGGAAAGCCCTACAGGAAATGCTGGAGACAATACAAGAATGCTATTGGCATCATTATATATGTCAAGAAAGATAATCAGTATTTCTTGGAGACAAGTTTCTCCCAGAGTAGAACTCAGTGAGACTACTATCCAAAACTGGGAAGGACACACAGTCCTATGTAAACATTTGATTATGAAAGTAGGAAAAAAAAGCAGATCCTTTTAAAGTATCCTTCAGAAGATGGTGAAACTAAGAATCACATTCTTTGGATACTGAAATTCTGTAATATTTGCTGAAGCAATCTTTCAACTCTTTCTCAAAAAAAAAATTCATCAACAAGAAAAACTCTGTTGCATTTCATCTTTAGATGCAGTTTCTCTCTACATTAGTTTATACACTGAACAATTTAGTCAATACTGGGTTTGACCATTTCAAATTGGATATATAATCAATAGGAAAACCTGTAAAAATATCACATGTATTTGTTTCCATTCAGTTATGGTACTAAAAAAATTAATCTTCAATAGCTGTTATTTTATTATGAGACTAAGAATAAAATAGAAAATGTATTTAATTAATGAACATTTTATCACTGATAATTTTGAGTTAAAATAATGAGCAAAAATAAAAGCACTAGGTCATAAAATACAAGAATGATCAGTATGTTTTTTTTAATTAAAAAAGACTAGAATAATCTTCCCATTTTCATGTAATTCCATCTGATTTCAATCTTAGAGGGTTTTTACTATAGTAATACAGTAGATTATATATAATTGTTAAAAAAAAAATCTGTCAAGGAAAAAAGACTTTCCCTCGCTGTATAACTAAATCATAAAACACTTAGTAATACATCTGTAACTCTTAAAATGAGTCATAATTAATAATTTTAACATTTGTCACTCTATTGCGAATTGTCATCTGTCATTTAACATGCATAAAAGGCAAACCTTATTTCCAAACTAATTTAGTAATGAATTTTACATTCATGTACTCCTTTTTAGGCATTTGGTTTGGTTTATCAAAGACCATAACGATAGCTAAGATACTCTGAAATTTTCCCTGAAGCATGTACATATTTACTTCTCAGATAAAGTCTGAGAGACTTGGTCTAGATGATCCTGCTCAGGCAGGGGGGTTGGACTAGATGATCTTCTAGGTCCCTTCCAGCCCCTAATTTCTGTGATTCTGTGATAAACAACTAAAATGTAACAAGGTTTATCTTTTCTGCAAGAACACATGAATACAAGGAAAAGTCACCCTTGTTCATAAGGCCAAAGTCTTTTGATACTTTCACATGGAATGAATAATGATACATTAAATCACTTCAGCTGTTTTCCCCATATTTTTACAATTTTTTTCCACCTCTTGGTCTGCAACTGCAGCACAATCAGAAGGCTGCTTTTACTCTGAAAGCCTTCAGGAAGGAAAACCTTGCCAATATTTATAGCTATCCTGTGGCATATGAGGGATGGTCATATTCAATTACTCAATTATTTTATTGTTATAACCTATGGAGTTTTAGTCTAGCACCATCAGTGTACGTGAACATATTCAAACCATTTTTTTGTTCCTTTGACGAGACAGAGGAATCCTTTGATGACGTATATCTTAGTGTTTACAATTCTTATGAAACTGTCTTAAAATAGTGCTAGTCTAATTTAAAAAAATTAAATCAAGCTTCTTCTTAAGTGCTCATAAACATATTCTGATCTTCCAAATTGACATTTTTTAACTGAAACAATTCTCTCATAAATAGCTTTATTATAGTTTAACTTGCTTATTGTTTGGAAAATATTGATATGTTTCTAGGAAACACTGTGTATTGTCATCAACATCTAATCAAAACAGAGTACATTTAGTATTACAGGATTTAAGAAGGTTCTAATTATGCCATTAAGTGACATTTTATATTTTGTGGAAATAAGTAAAAGTGTTGTTGGTTTAGTACTACAAACAGGAAAAAAAATCCTTGTACATGACATGTACATTTTAAGTGATCAGTGATGGCCTAAAGTAAGTAACACTTTGCAAAGGTCAGATGATGTAATAATATCAATGATACTGATTGCATGAGCTGCAATCATTGAGGAACATACAAAGGATACTATAATTACCTGTCACCAATTCAGCTTTGCTACTGTTTTCCTTTTAATTTGAAATTAAACTTATTTACATAACATTTAGTGTTGTTACTCTATAATGAAGCTAAAAAGCACATATTTAGAGCACACACAGATTTAAACATCCTTCAACATTATGTAATGTCAACTGCAAATTGGCACTAAAAGCTAAAGACAGCTTAAAAGATAACTTCTATTTAACTTATAAAGCTACAAGTTAATTTAACTTCACACTTTCTGATCAATGACAATCTGTCTATTCTGTAAGGTGGATAATATAAAAAATGTAAAAATATTTTTTAAATGTGAAGATATGCTCTAAATAGAAGTAGGTACAAGTAGGTAACTGTCTGTTAACAGTAGCTCAGAGTGAGTTGCATATGATATTATCTACATATTTCCTTGCATTAAATTGTCATATTTAGATGTGAGGTACCATGTTACCTAATTATCAAAACCAAGACTTTCATATACAGGATAATGAACTTTGGTAATTATTCTTCCTCAATTCTATTTCAGAGTTTGTGATAGTGCTGAAATAATAAATGGTACTCACAGTTGTTACAACCTATAATTCCCTTTTTCATCCACAATACCAAAAATCACACTAAAAATTTTCCAGCTTGGGACCATAGAGTTACTGGACATCCTGACTCATGACCAGGACTATAAAGTTCCTTTTTAGCTATCAATTAAAAAAAGATAAAATCTTTTATTCCTCACTGAGATGATCAACTTAACTGCAAGTGAACAGACAGCAGTGTTTCTTAAGATAGCTTGGCTTAATTAGAATGAGGTATACAAGATTTTGCTCAAATATTGCTATACACTATAAACTTTTATCTCAGCTATCAGATCAATAAGTTGTTTGCAGTATAATTAGATTTTTATTGCAAAGTTTAAATAATTGTTCTTTTTTTTTTAAATTATGCAGGTGAATAAACAGATTTCCACACTTTCAACAGGCACTGAGAACAATGCAAGCAGAGAGTTCTCAAAATCCTGAAAAGCTGGGATTGTAAAGAAATTAGATGGCCCTGTCACCTGAAAAAAAAAAAAATAAATATCATTTATGTGGGTGATTCACTACTAAAAGTTTTGTTCAAGCCCAGAAGGTAGGCTCTCTTTTTGTGATCTGAAGGAGAAATGCTTCTGTGTTCTGTAATAAGTCTTCAGAGCACCAAAATGAAAACGTACTTGAAACAAAAAAATTACTTCATATTGCATGCTACTGTATAGGGGAGTAAGACAAAATCCAATCTCAAGACAATCTTCTGAAACAAACAAAAAAAACACCACACCAATGCAATTGCTAAGAAAGCAATCAGACATTTCTTTTACGTTACCTGTCCTGATTTTTAATAGATAGTTCTATTTCTAAAGAGACAATCTGATACCTAATGTGATTCCTTATTTGAGTACAGAGAACTTTAAATCATTTCTTTTATAATTAAAACAAACAAAAGTAATTTGCATATAAAATATAGAAGGAAGAATAAGCCCACATGTATTGAAATTGTAACATCTATTTTCTTGTTTCTTGCATACCACATGGATAGTATTAATACATCTAAGAATTAATTCCTTCTTAAATAAATAATGTTAAAATTATTTCTTGTATTTTAGTAATCCTTTTGTCTACTGGGAAATATTTTGGTGGGTTTTTTTGTTTGGGTTTTTTGTTGGGTTTTGTTTTTTTTTAATCTTCCTTTGAACATAAATATTAAACATAAAGATACTTAAGGTTTTTTTTCCTACCCCATTAACATGAAAGCTACAATTACTAGGAATCATGGGTGACATTGAAAAGCATCAGGAAGTCAAGAAAATTTAATTGGTATTGTTTCTTGTTAATGTCTATCTTATTTTATTGCATAAACTACTACTAACTGGCAAACATTAAATTTGTAGAAGCCTGAATTTTAATTTATCTATGACCTTAAGAATGACCTGTAATCATTCTTTGTTTCTAAAGAATCATTTAGACGACTGTTTAATTTTCCTTTAATTTCCATATATTTTCTCTTTTGAATCTTAGTTGCTTTTGTATTGCCATATATTATCTGAAACAGTAAACAATCTGTATATAATGTTATTTATTGCAGAGAGGTACTTTCATCAGTAGATCAACTGTAATACATATCCTCACTTCAGAAAGCTGACACATCTTAATGCTTTATCATATGGCACTCACAAAAATGTAGTAAGCAATAAACAAAGCTTTTACAAATCATGCTTAAAAGGAATAACACTTTACCAACACTAAATCTGGTTCATCTAAATAGATTATTAACTTTTCTATGTGTTTTTTCTACCTAAACATATAATTTTACATGATGGATATTTTTCAAAACATGTTAACAACAAAATTACAATTAAAAATTCTTTAGTATCATGATTTTTCATGATGTCTCTGCATGAGGCCAACAGATTCCCAGATGCAGCCATCCAGCCAATTCCTTATCCACTGAACTGTTCATCCATCAAATCCATATCTCTCCAACTTGGTGAATAGGATGTTGTGGGGAACTGTGTCAAAGGCCTTGCAGAAGTCCAGATAGATCACATCTATAGGTTGTCCCTTATCCACTAATACAGTCACTTTGTCATAGAAAGCCACTAGGTTTGTCAGGCAGGATCTTCCCTTAGTGAAACCATGCTGGTGTTGGATAGACAGGAGATGGTGCAGCATGAGATATTTTCAAACTTGATTTATAAGGAAATAGAAGTACTGCAAATCTCAATAAGAAATATGACCTATAATATGGATCAGTGTGTATACCATACTCTTCTTCCAGTATATTGTTCAAGCACTTTTATGGATATGGAATTATTATTTTTTTTCTAGTATGCAAACTTCTGAGCTTGTTACAGAAGAAGACTATAGCAGAGATACATTCATAAGTCATCAGAACACTGGGAATGTTTTAATATTAAATATCTCATGGCAGATGATAGGTCACAATTCTTAGGGTTCTTAAGGAATAATTTTATCATTGATACCTCCAAAAATAATTAATAAAGCACAAGTACACATGTAAAACTGGGTAACAATTGCCAAAACAACTTGTCAAAATCTGGTGTATGATTTGAGGTTTACATCTTTATAGTCTAAACCTCCTCTTCAAACTGTACCAGTATTACCATTTCATTCTGCCTTTCTATGGCCATTTTGGGGGGGGATCAGTTTGGGTATTTTGATGGATTAGTGAACAGTATAGGCTGCAGGCTATTATTGTTTTTTTACAGACAAGAGTATTGGGCCAGTTGTGCTCCCAACAATCCTGGTCAGGAGGAAAAGGATTAAGACCTTGACTTAGTAAAGTACTAACAAGAAATTCATATGAAAATATAGGCAGTCACAGTTATTAATTAACATGTGTGAGGAGTACTACTAAGTAACAGAAACACTATATTTAATGACTATCAATTAAACAACTGAAGACAAAAGCATAAAGAGGCATTTGCTTTTCTGGTGAAAAAACCACAAAACCACGTAGTGGTTTTGAACCACATAGTAACATGTACTAAGCAGACTCAATTCTTTTATACTAGACTAGCAATTTTAAACAGGGGAACATGGATTAACAAAGATGCAGTGAAAATAGCACATCAGATGCAAACACAAGAAACACTTGAGAACTTCTCAAAGTAATTAAATTTATTAGAAATGTGGACTTGAAGCCTTCTCAAGACTACTGCAACCAAGTGAAGTCCTCCTAATCAGTGCAAGTCAGGCATCCTCAAGTCTTCAGATGTCTGGGTCAATGCTAGTTTCAGCATTTATTCATGCTGTGTATTGTTCTATAAATAATACATGTGATTCTAAATCTGTTTAGACTATGTCAGACAAAGCTATTTGATGTTACTTCCTTTCTAGAAAGTAAAATAAAGCTGTATGAAATCTATTTTTCCTGCTCAAGAAAAGACTATAGTGGATCCTGAATGAAGGAGAACACTCTTAAGTACAAAAGAGAAGTGGAAATAATGTAGACAGTATGACTGGAGAAGAACGAGGAAGACATGCAAAGCAAGCTTATAATACATGCACAAAAAAACCAGGTTGAGACACGTATCATTGGTGATCTAAAAAACTAATCACCAGCCTCTATCATCACATGCTAAGTTTCAGAAAGCTGGAAACTACTCATTTCAATTCTTACTGTTATGCTCATTGTCCATGGAACCAGCAGATCAGAAGCAGAAACTGTTTTCACATAAATGTTTTCTTATTCCATAAACAGTTCCAGTAATCTGCAACTCAACAGCTTTTATGCAGCATGAGAGCCCTTTGTGACTATGCAAGTTGCTAAAATAAAGTACCTAATACTTTAACATGGCAGTGAAATGCACATTATATAAGCATCTGGTTGCAGTGGTGGTTAGTATATTTTGAAATGTCAATTACATGGTTCCACACATTTCCCAAAAGGCACATGGATTCTTAACTCTGGCATTCATTCTTTTAAAAAGGTAGTAGTTTCCTATTAATACTTTTGTTGATTAATCTAGTTTTGAGCTAAGTAAATGTTAATTAGGTTCATTTCTCATAGATTTAAGTAGCCTCTAACAATTAGAATGTATTTAATATACTCTAGTAAACATAAACTGCTTGCATTAAGCAAAAAAGGCGCTTTTTTCTGTACACACATTCACATAAAAATCTGCAAACTAAAAAATGCATTAGTAAAAAGGGTACAGGTGCTCAGAGCAACTCACAGACAGAAAATGTACTATGTTAGACTGGGTAAGGACAGCAGATAAGGTGTGATTCCATCGGTTTATCATGATTTGCAATGCCAAATTGAGACAGGACACTGTGTTCTTAAAGTAGCATAATTTAGTCAACGCCTTTTCTGGCCACGTGAATCTGAGAAAATGAACAGGTAGAAATTACTGAGTACAGACATTATAAGCAAACCACAACAGAAAGCTAATTTGGACATCCTGGTACTTTCTATATTTCCCTTCTTTTCCCAAATGCAAAGTTTTAACCTGACTTTAATCTGAAATGCTTTTCATTTCCCTTATGCCTTCACATGTCTCCATTTAGCAGTGAAATTCATCCAGTGAAAGTGAAATAACATACATTTCAAAGAAAGCACATTGTTTGTATCTTCTCCATTGTTTAATTGATCCAGGAACCACATACTAGTCTTTGCTTGGCAGTGCCTGGCATGACTCCTACTCTATGTGGGTTATAATAGAAAGAACTAGCACATAACCAGAAGGGCAAGTTGTACTTCAGTGTTGCACTGATCAGATACTGATAATATAAAATTAAATATTCTACTTGCTTGAATAGCAAAATAATAGGATTCTCTGATGTCCCTAGACTGCACTGGACTTTTTTTACTGAGTAGATTGGTCCAGACCATTTAAAATGTGAATAAAATGGCTGTTAGCAATCAGATTGAGTTACTGTAAACTCTTCCTATTAACTTTTTATGACAAAATAATAATACCATAGTGATGCAACTCCTATCAGCTGGTATAACTGCTAAAAGAAGGGGGTTTTTTTCCCATTCTAGAGTTATATTAACATGGTGTTTTGTAAATAGTGTGACAACAGCATTCATGGGAGTATTTAAGATCACACACTGGCATGAAAAAATAACCTCTTATGGGTGTATTTTAAAAATAATCTGCATTAGATCACTTAAGGATTATCTACTTTATTAGTAGGAAAAAGAAAACACAAACTAACAACAGTGATAGATATTCAGGTTCTTTGCCATGGTATGCCAGAAACTGCACCACCTGAAGCTAAAGTTGGCTGCTCAACTGGGAGTACATCCTTGATCCTGTGTACAGTTCATGAATGTGAAGTAGCTAGCATGTTCCATTTCTAGCTGAATGAATTCTTAACAGTGATAGACACTGAAAAGGCAGTATTTTTCAAGTATTACACAACACTCAAACACTTAATTCTGTTAATAAATTAGAAACATATTCAAAATACACAAAACCAGTAACACTGCATTGTAAATATGTAACAGAAACATCTGTCTGTAAACTACAATTGCTACATAAGACCATGAAAATCTTACCCTTTCTCCTACATCTTTATGGCTGCCTTGGTTAGATGGGAGATCTGCTGCTCTGCTGCCTCCTTTCTGATCCAAACTCAATTCTTTTAGGATGTCATTAAATATGTGATAGCAACGTGTGATTTGGTAACACATTACCAACTGGGGAAGAAAAAATAAGTTAGTTACTTGAACTAGGTTTATTTAGGCTTCTTTAATCATATAATTTCCTACCCTCAGTTCAAGGACTCAGTCTTACTGAGTTACACACATTAAAGGATAAATAAAACAAGTATTTCATTTTATTATTGATAATTTGGTTTTAAAGATAGACGATCAATATCAACTTTTTCTACTCTAATACAAAAACTTCTCAGACTGAAACGTTTTACTTCTCTCATATCAAAAAGGCAAATTTATGCTTATGTCAACTTGGAATTATACTATGATGACAAAGTGTGTTCACTGCACAATAGTACTTAAGGCATTATAATATTGCCATTATTACTACTGGAGAGTGCTCTTTTGGATTAAAACCATTAAGTGATCACACATACTAGCAGATCTGCCATGGGGGCAGAATATATATGTATAATTGGAAGATGCAGAAATGGGGTAATAATAATGCTGAGGAGAGTATAAAATTGAAATTCAGTTACCAGTGGGCAATAAGAATCTGATCCTTAATTTACTATATAGAATACACTCGTTCAGTACAAGCTACATTGATCATACCTCTCCCTGACATTTTGCATGTCATATGGTACATTTCCTCAGGGAAAGTAAATCAGCTTCTCTCCTGGAGTGCAAGCTTCCTAATACACACACACACACACACACACACACACACACACACACACACACAGAGTCCTTTTTGTGAAAGCAGAAGTACTGTACACTTGTTATGGTAACTGGATTTTAATAGGAAGTGCATAGTTTCGAGGGGCACATGCATAATTTAAAAAAAAAAAAAATAAATAAATCTTCACCCAAGCTGCCCTCAAAAGAATTATTGTAAAATTGCTCTCTTGAAAGATACAGTGACTTCCAGCTTTGAAGCTTAGCACAGGTCCCACTGGCTCAATAAAAAGTATGATCCCTTTACTGAGCTGGAAGAGTTGCTGTTTATGAGCCACAAGAGTCCTTGCTTATGTCTCAGTTCTGTTAACTTAAAGGGTGAACACATTTGAAGTCCAGATGAGGCAATACACAGATTAGGATAGTGCTAGAAATTTTAATTGTGCTTAGTAGAAACAGAGTAATCTCTTTTCTTCCTGTACATATATACAAGAGTAAGTTCCAGTGCAGGTATACTATCTGTACAAATAAGGTAAAAGTGTAATTGGAAATCACCTGGCATTTGAGTTTGTATGGCCCGGGTGGGAAATGGCAATGCTGATCATGGTTGCCATGGTCCATACTGTCAGAATCTGTCAAAGAATTTTTAATATGAAGCTGTGAATGAGTAATATCTTTGATATTTTTAAGGCCAGTAATATTTGAATCATCCATAACTGGTAATATGGATTTATAGTGTCTTTACTGTTACGTAGACTTATGCATTTTCAACAGCAACATTACACAGAGGCAGGTTTGGATTGTTTTGGTTTTGTTGGTTTTTTTTCCCCCAAAACACACAGAACTGTCATGGGCAAAATACATATGCGTACAGACAAAATAACTAATTAAGAACATTCATACTAGTGAAAAACAATACCGAGACTAATGCCTTTGTATGGAAAAAATGCGGTCAAACAACAAAAAGCTCATCCAATGACTCAGAACTAAAGCTAAAAAGTCAGGCACAATTCCTTATGTTACAAGCAATACAAAGATGCACTAAGTAGTTATTTCAAAGGAACCTTTACCATCAAGCACAGGCTGGACAAAAATAGAACAGACAAAGTAACTGAACATCCCAAGAGCCATGCATTATATTAACTTCAACAATAATTAATTACCTTCTCAGGGCTAAGTCTCTACTGAATGAGATCCAAAAATACAAAGCCTCTATCTCACATCAAAATACAAATGTCTTCAAAAAGGTTAAAATGTTGTTATATAACAAGAATAAATTCCAGCAATCAGAAGTAGAAAAACTGAATTCAACTAAAGCAAGGAGTTCAAAATACCAGACCTTTAACAATACATTAGATTGTAGCTGCTAAAAACACATGCTTCTCACCTGATACTGTAAGTGCAACATATTTGTACATTTGTTAAGACTTTGAAGATTTTTGAATGCAAAACAAAAGTCTTAACAAATGTACAAATACTTGTTTATAGCAAAGCACCAGTATTATTTTGTAGTGATAGAAATAACAAAAAATCAACATGTATTAATAAATACAGAAGAAGGCATTACTTTTATGGCTGCTCCATGCTCTTTTCCTTTTTACTTATTTACAATAGTATCCTTTTCTAGGCTGCTTTGAAAGATGGGCATCAGATGACTGCTTATACATATAAACAATGTGCATCTTTAAACACTCAAAATTGTGTCTGGTTTATGAATACTGCCAACTTTATGCACCTGAACTGAATCCAGACAGATTTATATAAGGATTAATTGTATATACACAGACACATCTTAACATTAAAGTCCATTTTATTTACATGACCCCAGTGCCTTGTCCAAGCAAGCTCACTTAAGCTTCACCCAGATGGTGGCCATTTTCTTGGGCTTCATTTATTACTACTCCCTTAAGTTAAGGCAGGCAGCCAGCTGGCAGAAAATAAAAGACTTTCACTGTAGAGATGATATGTCTTTATCACTGCATGGTAAATAAAGGAATGTCAGTTACAAATGTGCTGATGTTTGCATCATTTTCTCGTTTAATTGTGTACAAGCTTGGTTTGTGCCTGACAATAATATATATATAGACACAGTCATGAAAGAATTACAAGAAGAAAGGAGATGTCCTGAATCAACAGGATGCTAGTGATACAGTCCAAGTCCAAAATGAAACTCCAAACTCTTAACAAAAAGTAGTGCAGGATAAAAGTAAAAATATTTAAGCACAGGAGGACAGTATGAAGATATAAGTTTTTCAGTAAATTCGTATTTTGACTACTTAATCAGATTAATATGAAGCTTTTGGGGTTTTATTTTAAATTATTCTACTATGGTAGCATTAGTAAATAGATTAATTAAATGTACCAGTAAATTTTTGTTTCCAACTTCACAAGGTTTAATATTCTTCATCTTAGCATATATGTCAGAAAAACAAGTAATGCTGCCTGCACAAAACAAATTAAGGTGGATATTTTCACCAGTCCGTAATTGTTACTGCTTATTTCACCATTCATGAAAATAAAATACTATCTATACTGCTAAGGGATTGTACATTAATTAAATATTAATAGTAGACTATGCTAAGTTCATTATCACCATACAATTTTATTATGACATGCAACAATGGGCCCATGTTTAAAATAAAACACTTCTTTCAAAACCCATCTAAAGACATGATACACTCTATTTTTTCATAGATCTAGTAGAGAATAACATTGACTTTAACATGGCTTCTGAAATTTTAAATGTGGATCATTTCATACTCAAGGAAAACAACTCACAAGAAGCTTACACTTTCATGTGAATTACCAGCTTTTTGTAAACAAAAAATATAAAAGTTTTGAGTTTTTTAATTTTTTTTTCTGAAAGACAACTCTATGTACCTACCTCACATAAGACAGCAACATATCACTCCTCCATATGAAAAGTGCACCACATCCCCACCAGATTGCACTAGGTACCTGATAATGGGTTCTTTGCAGAGTTGCAACCTGAAGCAGCTTCTCCCAAGCCCGTCTTTGCATCCTTTAGCAAAGCACCACCTTAACTCAAGTGAAGTTCCACAGAGAGTACTAAAGCCACAACACCAACCCCTACTCTCTATTAACATCTGCCTTATTTCCAAGATGCTGTAAAAAAATCACTTCTTCTCATGGTTACTATTCAAAATACCTTAGGAAATTGAGAGAAAAGCCACCTCATTTCAGTTGATTTAATTAGCCTACAGCAGGAAAGGCTATGCTACAGGTTCACCTCAGGCAGCTGCGACTCAAACTTTCTAGAAGGTGCCGGCGGGAGCGGCACAGGCCGGACCAGCCCCGCACCTGGTTCGTAACTTGTGCATTTCGCCTGAACGCGCCCCTTCCGGGGGGGAGGAGGGGGGGCAGAAGTCGGCTCGTGCGTGGATTGGGGGTCGGTAGTCAGTCTGATCAGGCCCTGCAGCCTATAATGGACGGACCGCCTCACCTTGCTGCTTTACTGCTGACAGTATGTGACAACGTTTGGGTGGGTTATTTTGTTTCTCGTTGTTTTGGAAGTGTTCTTTCCTGGGGGGGGGACAGGGGCCGTTTTGGATAATTGCTCTGGGAAGCCCTTACTGTGTGGTGGCCCGTGCTGCCCTGGTAACCTCGTGTTCTCACCGGACAAGTTCTTCTGTGGGGCCGAGTGGGATTTCCTGTTTGAATGTGGCTGGAGGGCTCTCAGGGTTGGAAAGAGTGTGTTTAGAAGTCATCTCACGGTGTTGCTTCGATATATGTCGGGATACACGTTTCAGTGATAATTCCTTATAGGGGTTTTTGGTGTTTGTGTGCTTGAAAAGTGACTTAATGAACTGTTTCTACTCTGAAACTAGCTGTGTGTCCGTATGCTTGGGCAGGTGCTAAAATTCAGCCTTGTCTGCTCAAGTTGTCATTTATTGTCCGTTCCTGTTAGGAAACTTATTTTTAGTTTTTGTTATCTCCTGAAGTCATGTTCGTTCTTATTGGGTTTAAGGACTGTAATAGTTTAGCATATGTTTAAATTCTTCGCTGAACCCCAGTACTTGTTAAATGCCTTTACTGAATTGGTTATGTGGTTTTCAGCAGCTTTACACGTAGTCTAGCTGTCATTAGTGTAAACATTTAATACTGTTATCAGAAATAGAGGCAAAATAATTGTCATAGACTTACTTAAAATGAACAAAGCATGTGCTCTTTTTTGGGGCCTTAGATATAACCATGCGTGAGGGATACATGAGATTGGTCAGCTGCAGCCTCTCCTCCCGTTGTTGGGAAGTGGGGTTTTGTGTTTGTTTTTTTTTTCTCATGTTATTGTTTTTCCTACATCTGTTCCGAAAAATTATATTTTTCTTTCCTTTTAGATACATGGTATTTACTCAATATTTAGGTTGTTGTACCTAGTGAGTGTCAGAGCAATAAACGTGGTCAGTATCTCAGCAAGTTCCTATTTTCACAAACTCGATATAGTTTGTTTGGGGTTTTTTTTTCTCCTGAGTCATCTTGACTCCACCTGTGCCACAAGTTAAGCTTGTTGATAAGAGCAAGAACTTGACAGGTACCTGAATTTACTGTTAATTCCTTTAGTACTAATGGATTATTTTCTTTAGTAGGGAAAAATCTCTCTTGATGGCCCCTCTCTTCCAACCTGGTATATGTGGGTGGGTTGGTTTCTAAATGCAGTATTGTACCCCTCTACGAAAGTAGTCCCTGGAGAATCTTTTGAAGGGGATGCTCTTAATGGGAAAATTGAGTCGGTGAAGTAGGTGTAAAGAGAATACTGTGAAGTTTTGCTTGTTTTTTTGATGTTTGTTTTGGGTTTTTTTTGATGGGGGGGTTTGTTTGATTTTTTCCTTTTTTAAAAAAATAATTCAAAAAAAAGGCCCTCATTCAAAGTTTCTTAGTTGTTGTTAGTCATATATAACTGGTGAAGAGGTGATTTGATTTGTTAGCTTAACAAATTGCACTTGGGTTGATAATTAGTTTATGATCTCGGATAATAAATTCCTTACATTATAAATTTTCCCATGGATGTTATTTTTTAAGGATTAAAACTACAGAATACTTTTTTTTTTCCCCATAAGCACTTTCCCAACAGTTCAAGTAAGTAATGAAAATTTTACAGAACAAAAACTGCTATTTTGACTCCTCACCATTTGTCACTTTTCTTGAGAAGTTATGAACTGTTAATTTTTTTGGCCATATATGTAAATTAAAGTTTATTACAAATGCAATTATAAAGGCTCTGGTACCTTCACTACTGTTTTAAGGATAGGGAGTAATTTTAGTTGCCCTTTTCATCTGTACCTGCTGATGTCTTACCTGGGAGGAGGTGGGTGCTTATTTGTTGGGTTTTGGTAGTATTTGTACCTATGAAACAAGTTTCCTGAAAAATTCTGTTTTCCTTGAGGACTGGAACTATTTGGTTTTAGTTTTGGTTTGGTTTTTTTTTGTTTTTGTTTTTGTTTTTTTTTTTTTGTTGTTGTTGAATTTTTTTTTTTTTTTTTTAGCTACCTAATTTCATTTTTATTGACAAATTTCTGCGGTTTTATTGATGATACTGGTATAGGCACTTTTATAACATCATTGGAAGTGCCTGATATATATTTCTACTGACATGGTAACGGCCCCGGAGGGGGCCATTACCATCACATTCCAGGCACAGAAGCTGCTTCAGTGTCAATGAAGTGTCTCTCATATTTCCATCGATGTGGCAAACGCCCCAGAGGAATCATTACCATGTCAGTGCAAGTGCCTGAGTGGTTATGATGTCAATGGAAGTGCCGTTTTAATGACAGTTGTGCAAAATTCTCTAACTGTGATGAAGTGGATTATTTTGGCCACTCAGTGCAAGTGAGTGGAGACAGGTCCTCTGTAGCCTCTTAGATACATGTTTATAAAGTGCTCGCAGAGCATGTAACCACATAGATAGCAGAGCCAAGTAAGGAGCAGGGCAGTGCTGTGGAGATTGTGGGGCTGTGTGGTGGTGCTGCCACATTTTGGGACTCTGGAGGAGCTGTGAGCAGAACCTGGCTGAACGAGCCAGGAAGTGGGTGAAGTACTGCTAACTGGACAACATCACAGTCTGTTGCCAGGTGGTTTCTTTACAGAAAAGTACAAAGCTATGCATTTAACTCAAATGATTATGTTGTTAGCATAAATACACAGATAAAGAAACTATGTAAATTACCTTAAAAGAATGGGAGAGTATGCTTTAGGTAATGAAGTGCTGGCTGGCATATCCAAACTCCTTTAGGAGTAGTTGTTTACCTCAGTGCTGTATAGGTCTGATTCTGGACATTCTCAAGCTATCTGAAGTCACACAGAGATATTTCTCCCATGGACAAGGGGTGTTTTTTGTTTGCAAAAAGACTTTAAAAAAAAAAAAGTTGCAGACATTTACTTTTTGGGCATTGTCTTTGTTTACTTATATCTAGTATCAATACACAGATATACAGTTTTTTAGCTATTGGTACCAGAGAAAATTGCTTCCATGCAGAGCAACTAGCCTTGTTCCAGCATCTGGTGTCCTGCCTTGCACTGAAAAATGGGAAGGGCTTGGAATAAACCCTCTGTGTCCTGACAGTGACAGCTTTGATGTGAACCTCCTATGGAGGGAAGGATTTTGGTGTCACTTCAAGGAGTGCATTGGCAGCTGCTGCAATATTGAAGTGTTGCAAAGAGCATTTGGTTTTATCTTCCTAGGGAAATGGTGGTGACAGAATGGAATTTAAAGTTATAAGGAAGATTTTCCTGCCAGTTTATGCTTGCAAATGGCGAAGTGCACTCAATGAAAAAGGCAGTTCTCAGATCTGACTATGGAAGAAATATCATTTATTGAAGTTTTTACAGAAGAATTCAAAGTTCACCTTGAAGTCAGTTTCCTAAGTTTAAGGTTAATCACATCATTGTATGTATTTACCTTATGCTAAATCTCCAACTCATCATTTCCTCAAATCTCTTTGCTATTGATAATTCAGTTCCAGAGCTTTGTGTTCTTTCAGTACATAAAACATTCTCAGTAGGTTACTCTGTGGTCCATTTACCACTGCTCACCTCACCATAAGAGTCCAGCCCTTCCCATAGTACTATGTCTGTGTAAAAAAGCAGGTCCTTTCGACACAGACTTGATTCTGCTTTACCACAGTAGAGGTGAAGCATACTTGTAGTTGGACAAAATGCCATCCCATCTTGCAACTCCTTCCACTACGTTTAGTGCTTAGTCTCATTGTTCATAACAATAATGATTATCATCAGTAACTGGTACGATTGTATACAGCAAGAAGCTGAGGCTTACACAACAGAAATCTGTTCCATTTTCTTCCTTGTAAAATATTTCCTAGTGCTATGTAGAAGGAACACTTCTGCATAGTCTCTTATTTGCTGGTTCTATTTTTGGCCCCCACCTTTGTTTAGCACTAGATGATCTTCTGGGTCCCTTCCAACCCCTAAGATTCTACGATTCTATAAATGCAATAGAATTCTACTAGCATGAGAACAGGTCACCCAAGCAGAAATTGCTATCTCGTGCAGCACACATGGGCTGTCTATGAATAGGTCAAGTTTCTCACTTCATCACTGAGGAAGACCAGTAAAGGCAACTTCTCAGAAAGTGAAAGGGTGAAAGACATTCAGTTCAAGCTCTGGCCTCAGATAAAAACATCCTAAACACTGAGTAATCTACTAAACTAAGTAATACAGATATCTCTAAAAAGTGGAGTGGAGGGAAGGGCTACTTCATTGTGATTTCTGTTTCCCTCTCCCCATGAAATTCTCCCAGGCTTAAAAGTTTTTCATTACACCTAAGCATTTTATATAAGCAGCAGCATCACCACTCTCAAATCTTCTAAGTGTTCCCAGCCTTTCAGAAATCATCATTTTAATTTACAACTGGTTACTTACCATGTTTTATTTTAGAGCTTTATCCTTTTAAAATTGTATCAGCTCTAGAGGAGACTGTTTCTGGAATGTTATTTGTGATACATGCGAAGTAAATGTAGTAAGAAGAGAAGAGGGAATGCACACATGAATGGCAGTTTTTTCATGCTAGTTACACAACCATCCACGCTTAGTCAGCAGGATAACAATCCTGAGATACCAAAAGGATCTTATCCTCTTGCCAAAAGTTAATGCATGAACACTACTTGCTTAAAAGTACAAATTGGTTGTCATACTAGATTTGTATAAAGCTTTAGGAAAGAATGATGTGAAAGTCCTTTATAAGAAATTACACAAAGTGGAGGCTCTTTCACTAATTAACACCCATTCCCAAATAATTTCTTGTCTATATTTAAAATGAGCTTTTTCTAAGCAAAAACCCTAAAAGTTTGCAGAGCCCTGATTTCAATATCTGTGTCGATATTTCCTCCACACAAGTGTGCTTCTATATGCATGTTTATCAAAAGATGTCATTAAGGGCTTGCTTGATTTATTTACCATTTTAAGGCTTTCCTATTTGCAAAGCTTTCGTTCACATGAATTAAATCTAACCTAAATTAAAGATTCAGAGGTCAGATGTTTGGCACTCTACATTTAGGAACCCAAGCACAAAGTTAACAAGGATGCTTCAAACACAGTACTACAGTGAAAATAAGTCTCCTTATACCAAACTGGCTATTGAGCAGATTCAAGGAAGAACACACTGAGACTGCCTGATGCTATTAAAGCTCATATACTTGCTTTATTTTTTCCAATGACTGAATAAGTTCTCCCATTTAGCAAAGCCCAGAACAGAAATAATAATTTTTAATACAACAGGCAAGGAATAGACAAAAAATCATATACCATATGATCTATAAAAAACAGATACTTACAGTTAGTAGGAACTGTATTTCATGTTACCCTCCTTCCCTCCCTTCAGACATGGCTCTTGAGAAGTCAGTATTGTTGAGACTCTGCTCCATCACCAGCTCACTGCACTTGTACAGCTCATCTTCTGTCAGTATTAACATACAGCTAATCCACAGCCATATAGGGAGCTTAGCAAACTCCACTGCACTGCAGACTGTCAGTGAATCCCCTCACTGTCAGAGCCAACCACACTGCTTTTCCAGCTCACAGCAAGCAATTCTTATTTTCTTTCTATTCTAGAGGTAAAAATGCTACTGTTAAGGTACTGCAGGAAGTATTACATACATCAGTAGGTGCTGATTTATTTTTTTTTTCCCTGAAACACCATTTGCTCAAAACAGCAATAATCATGAAGCATTAATGAAAGCAGAGCTTGCAATTTCATTTGCAAAGACCAGGGTACCCAGTTTTGCACTGAAATATATCAAATTTCCCAACTCCGAACCTATTGTTGTATGCAGTAGAAGACAGTAAATCCAATAATCACAGGACAAGATGACTTTGAAGGCAGATATTTTTCAGCTTGCTCACACTAACTTCATTTTCTCGCTTTTCTGTATAAGCAGCTGCAAACCTGATTTCCAAGACAACTTAATGATCTGACTTTACTATGTGTTGTTACTTGTGCTATCCTTTTAAATGTTATTTATATATATATCCTAAAGACTGTAAAGTTTTTATTTGTACCTTTTCAGAAATGCACCTGAATGCATATACAGGATGGTACAAATTTACTTAAAAACCTATAGCATAGTTGTGTTAAAATAAAACAATATAACTTTCAGTTCTTGTAAAATGATAATTAGTAATTAATGAAAATTACTAGTTATTATTTCAATAGTAGCAAATGAGCAAGGTCAGCTTAACATTTACTTAAGTGAATGGAGGAAAGATAAAGGATACAGGAAAAAAAAAACAACAACAAAACCCCGAACTGAGGAGGCTCTAGCCAGCCAATTCACTGTATGATCTTACATTTTGTGGTAAGGTTGCCACCACAGCCTATCAACGCATTCCATCCCTAAGAGGCAGTAGCCTAGGAGAATTTAAGACCTGTACATTTCTTCTCTGGTTCAAATCAAAATAGCTGAAGTGGATTCAAACCTGTTTTGAGCTACCAAATATGTGTCCCAGAGGTAGAACTAAGATATAGTTTTAGGTAGAATTTGACCATAAAATATTAATCTGTGGTCCTGAGTGGCAAAGATGTTCAAGGAACATCTATCTATCTATCTTTGATACCATAAGAATCCTGGAATTTGTAATAGCAAATTAACAGCAGAAGAAATGGATGATTTGGCCTATGTGTATTTCTGGTGTTTTTCCAGACTAGTCTTTTGTTTGAGGTCAGTGTAATAACATTTTTTGCCAGTATGATTCTATACCACAATAATCTATTTGGACTACATACTGAAAAATGGAACACTTTGCATTATGCAGTGTAACATTACTGCATAAAACCCCAAAGTTTTACACATAATCTGTTAATAGTTTTGCTTGAGAGACTGCACTTTGAATAGTTCTTTCTGATTGCTCTTTATGGCAAAATTCCAATATTAGTCTGTGTAACTATTTGATTCTGCTAGCTTTTAGCTGAATGACATTTGCAGGTAATAGAAATTGGCTTTGTTTTGTTGAAGTCAACAGAATTGATTCAGGTTAGCTGAAAATGTTGGCCTGCATAACTTCTAATTCCTGTCTTGATAGTTTTCTACCCTGTAAAGAACAGGTTTATATAGTGCCAGACGAGAGATGCAAGAGTTTTTAAAAAGTGATATAGAAAAGATACTAAATAAACATATACTTTTTGAGGATTCTTTTTCTATTTATGAGTATTAGGCTTTAAATTACCACAATTTTATATATAAATGCTTTTAAATTAATGTAAGCAATTGGGAGAATATGTACAGAGAACGTTTTAAATTTTTTAATATTTTTTTTTAAAAGCAATGCACTGTATAGGATTTCATGTGAAAAACAACTGCTGAGAGGAAGATAATCCTTCCAAGTAAATCCCTAATGAGGTGTATTTTGTCCAGCTAAATGTTACTTCTTTCTATGTTAAGTACATATATGAAATAATTCTCAGTACATTTTCATGCATATATAATGATGTGTGTAAAATCCTTCTTTAATGCTTTACAGTAGTCATTTATAGTTCTACCTGATGTTCAGGTAAGATTCTTGCTCTATCAAATATGGTGATTCATCCTTCTTGAATATAAGAGCGTAATTTCTGGCAGTAGAATTCTATTTGCCTGTAAAACCTAGAAGGCTGGAAATAAATCCTTCATAAAAAAAAAAAAAAGCCTCAAAAACCCCTTCATTAAAAAAAAAAAAGTCTCCATATAGTTTCTCATACACAAGATTCTAAAAAGAACCTCTAAGCTGTCAGGAGCTACAATATGATAAAAGCAGGAATGATGAAAAGGAAACGGCACCTTGCAGCTGACCATATAAAAGCATAAATTCCTCCTGGGACTTCTGCATATAAAAGATAGGTTTCTTCACTTTTCTAAGAACACTGGATCACATTAACTTATTCAAATAGGAGGTCAGATCACAGTGTCTAGGTTTAAAGCTGTCCCACACAGCCCTTGATAAGAAAAAAATGACAAATCGCACTTTTGAATAAACTCATTTTAATCCTTTTCTTCCTTTTGAAGTAATAAAAATATCCCTGTCATGCAATTGCCATTGCATTTAATGTCTGTCATTTAGTGAAATGGAAAAATGATATCTGAACATAATGCCTTCAAATATGGCTAATAGCATTTTACATGAGGAAAAGACTTTTATTTTACATGAATATGGCTGTTACTCTATGATTATTTTTGAAAATTTAGCTGCTTTGCCTATTGCAGCATAGTGATAAGAACAGATAGGACTCTTTCCTGGCATCCATGTAAAAGAACAGTTATCTGTATTCTTAACGTTTTATGTAATTTTCAGAGCTCAACAAATTCTTTGCCAGTTATCACTTTTTATCATTTTCATTTGTGATAGTTAGCAAATATAACAAACTGTTATTATATTTTTTTAATGATGCAGTCATTATGTTTTTTAATCTGTTGTCATAAATATACTTTTATCCCAGAATACATTAATTTGTTAAGGTTTATGGCAATTCCATTGTATAAGTGGTAATTAATTAATGTTAAATTACAATAGGGTGCATATGGAATTACAGGTGACATCCACATTAGTACCAAATGAGCTTCTAGTGATTAAACATATTAAGATTTCCAATTAACCTTGAGTGCACTGGACATTACCTGCATGAATTCTCTGAATTGCATATATGATTTGCAGCTCCACTGAAAACAAGATGTACTCTTCAAGAAATGGCCATACAAATTAGTTAAGAGACCACCTGTATGCTGTTGGCATTTGAAAGAGCCCAAGAGAATCAGACCTAATTCATATCCACTCATAAGGAAAATCAATCAAATTGTAGAGCCAATAAAAATATGTCTTTAGAAGGCTAAGCATACTTGTTTCTCAACTATAATGCTTAGTCTAAAGCTTGTTCATTAATTATTGGAGGATTATGCCCCTCCCATGCTCCCCTGCAAACCAAATCTAACCAAACCACACCAAAACAAAAACACAATAAGAGAGACTTACTGCAACTTATTTTCAGGAGCACACTGGGAATACTAAATCATGGCAAGGTGTATCTGGATTTTTGGAAATGGGAACAGTCCAGCTTAATGTTCTTAAGTGATTGAAACTTCCAGGTTTATTTTGTAAATAGTAGTTAAAAATATAAAGACCGGAAAGACAAACATGGCACTTTATGCTATAAGCCATTTCTAGTTTCATTAAGTGAATATAATTAGTATTCCTAAATAATGCATACAGGGGTTTTCTTAGAATGGTATATTGAATTTATAATAAAATATATATAATAATTACGTATATCTATTGTTTTCTGGAACACTTGAGGTACACTGTTTATTCCATATAACCACAATAATATTGTTATTATTACCTGATGGTTGCACATGCCTGATTTGGGGCTTGTGTGTATGAGACTGTACCACAATATCATAAATATTCATGGTCTTCATTGAGATGAAATTAGTGTTCTCATGAATCAGTGGAGATACTGATTTCTATAATATTTCTGATGCAATTTCAGTACATAGTAAAAAGTGCTCAATTCCTTCATGTTATTCTTGAGTTTGTAAGTTCCTACTTGGAAAAAAAAAAAGTTGTTGGAAAATGCTCAATATGGAAGAATGTTGACTAATGACAATGAACAGTGTTTAGTATTTTTCTGAATATAAGCCTGTTTACATCACTAAATAGCTCCCTTTGATATTTGTATACAATTTTATGCATCATTTTGATGTCCTAGATCAGTGAAACAAAGTTTAACCGATTACCATATGTTAATGACTCTATTTTCCCTTGTTGCAGAATTCTAGATGATACTTAACTGATTACCCTTGTACATGCACTTTCTATTTCAGTTTATTTGCCAATATGGAAATGCTGATGTAGAAACGGATTTTATGGAGCACAAAAAAAAAAAATATTCTTTGCAATTTGGAAATTTAAAAGTTGTGCAGTATAAATTGAGAAGGATGTCCATAGATTCACTTCTGACCGGTATTAGCCATATCCTAATACTTGGGTGGGATATAGAGAACTTTTTTATTACGTGAATTACACTGTCGTCTTCATCTGTCACTCATCCAATGCCTCCAGCATTATTGTTTTGCTTTTAGTTGTATGATAATATACCAAAGAATTTTAGACAGACAGGTAGCTTTCACTTTAAACATTCTGCTGAAATCTGCATTCCTACTTTGTATATTGAACCATTAGTGACATCACATTTAGTGAATAGGTAGGAAAGTTTAAGGATGAAGTGTGCATGCATATTTTACTATTAATTTTTTTCAGAATGTCACCAATGTCAGATATGAAACTTTAAGCTACAGTGCTGCTTCCTAATGCAGTATGTTCCTCTTTTGACTGTAACTATGGGATGAAAGGATTTGTTTTTCATCATAGGCCAAATTAAATTTTTTAATTACCTGTGAAAACAGAAATGTCAAAAGCAAATTTTCAAGCCAAAACTGTGATCCTCTGTCACTGGATGTTATGTCCCTATTTAAAAGTAAAGTAAGTTTTCTTGTCACTTAAAGTGTGTTTTTCACAGAATATCCAGAAGTTTTATTTCAAAACACTGTGCTGTGAAACATATGTACTGAACAGTGTAGTTGATATTAGAAAGTAGTCTTAATTTACAAACCATATTGGAAAGTGTGTTATGCTTCTTATGTCTGTTTTTTGATCATGTTCAAAGTACATCAAAATGAACATAATATATAGTTTGTTAAATTGTATATAGTGCCATATACAATTTGTATGCAGAAGTCATAATCAATTAAGGGGCAGAAGGCAGCTTTCTTAGTGGTTATAAATCAATGAATCTTCAATGTCCTTAATACTGTATGCTCTGGAATTGACCCTAAGTTTCTTTTTGCTTAATTATGATTTTCACATATTTCCTGTTATTCCAAGCCGTCTTTAAAATAAATCCTGCTTCAAAATTGCTATCAGACATAGTGAGCTGCTAAACATACCTCAGTATTTGTTTAATATCAGAAGGTCTAGGTTCATCATGATCGCAGTATGAGAGCCACTTGAACCAGAATATATTATTTAAAATGATATTGATTGAAGCTAAAACTGTAAAGAAGGAGAGGAGGGGATAGGTTATCTTGAATTCTTGCAGGTACTAGGAACCCTAATTTGTGCAGCACTGAACAAGTGTTTGAGAGAGCACATCACTGTGTGTGAATTCTGTCCATGAAGCAGAGGCCACTTTTTTGTCTTCAGAATTTTTATAGGATTTTTTTGAAAGATGAGAACTCTATTTACTTTTTATTCTTTCAAATAAAACTGATGACGACATGAAAATTTTTTGATGAACTTAAAGGATACAAGTCATGTTATCACTGGTAACAAGTGGAAGATATATGTAGAGGCTTCTGTGTTACAGTCAGCCCACAAAGTTTGTGCTGCAGCCAGATGTCCACAGTGCAACACAGGCCTTAAGATCATTCTACATGTACAACATAGGTCTGCTCTTACTTAGATACATGGATTACAAATTCCTTGAACCCTCTTTGGGTTGGGATTGCTATAGAAGTTATAACTTTTATGAATGGAAGAAAATAGGTAATTATATTTTAAAGTCTGTAGGAAAGCAGACACAAACATAATGATTTTATTTCATTCAATTATCGTTCAAATATGGCATGTAATTGTAAAACTTATGGAACTATGAAAGTGGAAATTTATAATGATGCAGTCTTAATTTTATTAATTTAATCCATAAAGCAGATATTACACCAAGACAGACATCAAATTAAAACACTCAGATTCTAATTAGCTCTAGAAGGCTCTTATGTCTAATTTATATGGTTGTCATAATTAATCTAAATACTGATTTCGACATGGTCATGATGCAGAAAACTCCATTCAGTAGCAACCATTAAAGATATATGTCATTTTGTACTTGTTGATTTACAGTGATCCTATTGACTTACATGATTTGGGCAGTACTAAGGTACTTTATAGGAAAGAGAAAAAACTTGAGAAGTGAAACACACCACAATTAGGATTGTTTGGCCTGTCATGTACAAGCAATGTATTGAAGCAGGTTTCTGTATTTGTTACTATTTCAAGTATCCTTAGAATGGCACCATATTGTCATAATTCTCTTTCTTTTTGAACTTTTGAATTTGAAACGCTATCTACATACTTTTTTGCCTCTTTTAATCCCAAAACCCATGTGCCAAAAAAGGTGTAAGCATATAAAGTGAGACAGGACCAGGATTTAAGTGTCTGTGGACCAGATTCACTAAAGAAACACAGAAATTTGTGTAGAAATACCAGTATTGGCTTCTGTCTAGTGTTTATTTCTCTCTTGGTGTGTGAAGGTCTCTTTCTGTGCATGCCCTAAATTCATCATGCATTAAGCAGTTCAGTACCCATCTTTTAAAATTTAATCTTTAGTTCTAGAATACATTAATCATTGCATCTAACCTCTTGGTACAGTCCAATTCAGTAGATACTCTCTGGAAAAGCCCTCTTGATTAGACTTCTTAAAATTTAGTTAAGGGTTCTTTCTATTAATGGCTTATGGAGGAATGAATAGTAGTGTCCACTTGAGAACAAGTTCTGCAGTTAGATAAGTCTATAACTCAATAGGTAGCGTGATCATCAAGAAAGTTGAAAATGTATGTTTTCTTTTATTACTTCGGTACATGATGTTGAAATCAACACCAGCAATCTATTCAGGAGGTTGTCCAAACCCTCTAAGTAAAAGCTCTTCTCCTGAGACTGTGAACTGTGATTATACAGATTTATTGGTCTGTACAAGTGAGAAAGTAACACTGCAGCTACCATGTTGGGACTTTTATTACTAGAGTATGCACTGAATACACTGAAGTCACTCAGTGTTTGAAGGAGTGCTTCTGTGTTTTATGTTTAGATTCTGTAACATTAAAAAAAAAAAAAGTATTTGTAACAGAAACTATCAGCCAGAATTTCTTTTCTGTTACTGATTATGAGAATGGACTTTAATTTGGAGAAGTTAAAAAAAAAAAGAAAGGAAGTATAGAGGAAGGCATGGAGAGAGAGAAAGAGGGAGGTTTGGCTAGCAGCAGCAGATTTAGAATAGTTTATGATGACATTAGACAGCTTCTGAAAGTGAAGTAACATTAAGGTGGCATATGCAAGCCTAGCTGTATATATGATAAAGATGCTTCAAATTAAAACTATTCATATAACTTTCATTCTTTATGTGATGCTAAGAATTTTAAATTGTTTTGTGTTTTTGTGTTTGCATACTTTTATGGGCAGACCTGAAAGCCAAATTATTTCATGCAAGCAGCATTGTATATAAAGCAAAAAGTGAGCTTGTAGCATAATTCATCTGTTTTATGGCAGGCACCAGAGTAAAATCTATTCTAGCGATTCAGCTCAATGTTCATAAGGTTAATTGTTATCTCACTTTATGAAGAATTGGGATCTAGACTGAATTTCCTGTTCCAAGTCAGTATGAGAAGGAAATTGCACCTAACACAGATTAGTGCTGCATTCAGAGGACCAGAGGTTGGAGGTATTTTCTTTGTAGAATCAGGTAAACTGAAGCTCTGAGAGAAGTGAAGGGCACCTGTGGCGTGTGTAGTCTCCCCGACAGACAAAAACCCCAGGGTGTGGCCGAGCGGTTTGGTGAATCGACCCTTAAAGCTGCATCTGACAGTGCTTAACTGGCGTCTCGGGGTCTGAGCTTTAGTTAACAGGCTCAGGGGCTGGGCTTGTCTGGACTCTCCCCTTCAACCAATTAGAATGACCAGAGTGCACCCTTGACAATGGTATAAATGTGGTCCTGCCTGAAAAGCCAGTGGCATGTCGTCGAAGGAGACATTCATAGATTCAGTGAGCACTCTTGTATGGGAGTTTTCTCTTTGATGAGTAAGTGTATACCCGTTTTGGATTTTTTTTTTTTACTTAAGGAATTGCTTGTGTAGTAGTTATTCCCAACAAGTATCCGAATTTACATTTGCTAGGAGTGCTGGGTCAGCTTTAGTTGCAGTAAACACTCACTTTTGGATAGGGGCAGCTGTTTGTTTTGTGGGTGCCTCCGTGACAAGCATCTAAATTTGTAAATCTCTACTGGTCATCTCTTGACTATAGGCATTTGACTGTGCTCTGGAGGTCTACCTTTGTGCACACCAGCTTGCCTGTGTGTTGGCTTGTTGCTTTCTTATTAAAAAAAAAAAAAAAAAAAAAAAAGAAAAGAAAACAAAATGAAGTTTCATTGAGATAAATGTATATATGCCTGGGTGCCCTTTATTTAAAAGTTGCAGATATATGTAGAATTCAGTTGTACTTAAATCTAGTCAGAGATTTGAGGCTTTGAATTTTATGGATGCACCCTAGTTAATCTATCCCTTCAAGAGTTTATTGGGCAGCTTTGTATGATGTCCTCAGTTGATGTAACTGTATCTTCACTCATGTAACTGCATCATGTATCGCCAACTATTTCTGAATGGGAAATTCAGAATGGAATAATTTCACTTGGGTTAGATAATCTGTTAAGCAGCTGAGTCCAATTTTCCAGCAGTTTTGGAACACTTCTCATTTGCTTATGTAATCTTTTAATATATTATCATGCTTTTTAGGAGACTTCAACTATGTCACTTCTAATGCTGATTTTATGAGAGCCATTCAAAATTAAATCAGTGCTTTGTTATGCAACATGAAAAGAGTAAGATTGAATATATGTATTCAATAATAATTTATATAAATATAAAAAATTATTTATTTATTTATTTAGGTAGACCTTCTGAGAGAGGGAGGCTTTATTTTGGCCAAGCCTGTATGACACATTGCCCTCTAGCCTATAGCTGTCTTTCAGGATGGGTACAGAAAAGCTTGAGAAACCTCAGAAAGAGCTGTGCTGTTTCTCTCACCTCTCTGATTTATCATGCATACTTCACAGCTGTTTTAAAATGCTTTTCAAGTCTGATTCAACTCATGTTTTTCTTAAGCTTTTTCATCTATTATTTCCAGTAAGTCAGCCTATCATTCTGCCAAATTCCTCTCACTGTTGAAGTCCTCCAACTCATTCTGAATGTCAGGAACCTTTCCCCAGAGCAGGTCTGTTATGCTTAAAAGTAAAATATTGCCATTCCCTAATTTTTTTTCACTGATGGAACACTGTGCAAATGCAGAATGCGACTCAAGTTTCTAGAACATAGGAAGACTTGAAATTCAGTAATGTACAGGGAATGCATTTTTACCAATAATAGCAGAAGTGCCTGTGTTTCTTCAACTGCTAGGGAGGGAGGGCGGGAGGGAGGGAGGGAGGATCTGAAGAACTGCATGGGAGGGCTATAGGAAACAAATGACTGTTGAAGGTAGCAACAGTGAAATACAAAATGCTGATGTTAAGTAAATTGAGAGACTAATGGTACTTGCTAACTTATTTATATAGAATTATTTCATGCTTTTTGTAGTTTTGAACTAGAGCATACAGAAAACTTTGTTCTTTGAAATACTGATAGCCGTGAGAGGCCACATCAGTGATGAGAGTTGGGTAACACTTCAGACACATAGTAAAATACTGGAGGTAGCACACATAAAATTCTTTTCATGTATTCCTGCGACTGTTTGACTGCAGTAGAATTGACAGTCTGCATTGTTTGACTTGTAAAGGAACAAAATGGCATGTGTAAAAACGGTTAGAGGAGAGCTTTTTGAGTCTCCATAAAGCAGTAAAACAAAAGTTTTAAGTTAGCATTAAATATTGCAGACTTGCATTTGCAATATTATTTGGAGAACTAAAAAGGAATGTTATTAATATTTTACAACCACAGCCAGTTGCTGCGGTGCATACTTCAGGCATACTTTTGAATTTAGGTTCTTTTCATTGCTTATTGGTTTAAATAAACACATGTAAATACTTAAATGTTCAAACTATTCATAATAGTTATGGCTGTGTTCAAATAAAGGTGAAGAAGCTCCTTTCAAAGGAAACTATAGGTGAAAGATTATGAACTTCAGGAGGTGGTGCTAAACCTGCCTCACATGTCAAGTTTGAAATACAGATCAGATGGAAAAAATGAGGGAATCTTCTGAGTTAGTAATGTAGTGATATGTCATAAGAGCAGCGATTTTGTTTTTTGTTTTGTTTTGTTTTTCCAGAGGCCTTTATACAAAATAGTTGTGTTTTAGCAAAAGCAATTAGTATGGATTATTCAAAGTATGTTTGGGCTCTTTTGTGGGGAGGGTTTTTTGGTGCTGTGGATGGTTGTTTTAAGATTCTGTAGACAGGGCTCAGAAGCAATTTTTCTCATGAAAGAGTTTCCTGTTAGGAAATTCTGATCAGTTAAAAGTGGTCTTTGGAAATTGTCACTCTCAGCAGAAGACTCACTGAAGCCTTAGTCATGGTTCATATTCTAGCTGTGGCCTCTGAGGAAGTCTGTCTAATCATGTGGTTGACAGATTTGGGAGGCTTCAGATGTTTTGAGTCCGTGACAAAAAATTACTCCTATGACCAGGGGCCTCAGTGCTTACTGACTTGTACACAGCTGACTAATTGACATACAAAGAAAAACAAGTGTTGGGGCAATCCAGGGAACATGGCCATGAGACCGTGTGGCTGAACCTGAAAAGCAAAGGGGCTAGTTGGTAGAAAGTGGCATATTTCTACATGTTGGCTATCAATACAAAGAAAACCCTGTGGTGAAATTTAGGAAAATGGTATTGTTTCTGCTCAATGGCAGTTGAGATTTCCAGCAGTTTATTTCTACAATGCAATTAAATATCTTGTTTTCTAGATTTGTGATTTTTGCAACATTTGGAGATTACCTCACTTCAGTACAAGGAGATACTTAAGATGCTATAGAAGATGCATGATTTTCTTCAACCAAATTTGTCCACTTGTAGCACAAGTGACAGTAGCTAACTAGTAACAGTTAACTAGTAACAGTAGCTAGCAGTAGCAAGCAGTAATAGTGTGAGAATTCATTGAAGTTGCACTGGCTAATAGGAAATATTTCAACCTGAGGCAACATGAAATTATCTGGTTAAAGTGCAAATTGCATTCATATTATTTTACAGCTTCCAGTAGCAGTAGGTGGGGAGGGGGGGGGAAACAGTCTGGTATGTTTTTCCTAAAATTCATGTAGATTCCAGGTTTTCACAGAAGTTCTGAGTTCATAGCTCCCCTTTACAGTCTAATACACTGCCTGGGAGCTTTTGGGTTGAAAGCTTTGTTTGTAGCTGCCTTTAACTGTGTACATGACCTGTAACACTGCTCTCCTTGACTCTTTTTGTCAAGGTCTGGATGTGTCTTGCTTGATGTAGAGTTGTCCTCTGTCACTCACTGAGCTCGACTTACCAATTCATTTAATTGACAAGATATTAGTACTTTCATAAAGGCTTCTGATGAAATTATCAAAGTTGTAGATCCACTAACTTTCTTTAAAAAAGATACTACCAACCAACAATAATAAAAATCTATGTTTTTGAGATTACTGTGAATCTTGAGAGTGGTTAAAGCAAGCTGCATTTTTTTTTCATGGGTTGCTACTGAATGTCTATCTCCTGCATAGGAGTAGATAACCTCAGCTCTGTACCCTTTGAAAGAGTTCTACCTGGGAGAAAAAGAAGTCATAGCAACATGTACTGTTTCCTTTTTCTTTATGACTTCATTGCAAATAGACTACAGCTGACTCTCTAAAATGAACAGCCTGTTTTTGAATTAACGTCTTTCCTGTTTGGCTTTGAGCCTCTATTGGGCAATTGTTTTTAAGAGAAGTAAGAACAAAATTGTACTTAGAGGCATGATCTTGCAGCATTTCCAGCTTCCAAATGAATACTTAATATTTCAAAATTATTTTTAGAATCTCGTTTTCTGGTTAATGTATGCATTAAAAAAAATATAATTCTTTACATCATATGTTTTAAACAAACTCTTTGCTAGATGGGGTTCAAAATATGAATGCACAAGAGATTCAAACACTGTCAATAAAGGCCTGAATCTTTCTTCATGTAAGTAAAACCTGAGAATATGACAAATGGACAAGTCAGGATTGACAGGTGTTTTTTAAATGTTGCAGTGTCTTATTGTTGCTTTCTTTTCGTAAAGTGTTCTCCAAGCAATAACCTATTACTATTTAATCTATCTTATTAACATTTCTTACTGTCATTTTTAATTCTAATCAAATGTAATTTCTCCCCACTCTATAGCATATGTATTTGCTATATGTAAATATGCTGTTGCTATTTTGATTTTTATTATCGCTGCACTTAGGATGTGAATACCATCAGGGCTTCTGTTAGCATAGGTTGTTCCATTAGGGATATATATAATCTGGTTTTGTTCACTTGTGCACAAAAATGTGCACAAAAGATAGCTAGTAAAAGGCAGTATTACAAATGCACAAAATAGGTTTATTCTCTATGTGTGTACTATAGCTAAAATTCCAACAGCAAGATATAAAGGTCTCCAAATGTGTCATATTTTGACTTGATGCTTTCAGGCTAAAATGATGCAATCTTTCAGTTTTGCTGCTAAATACTTTTGAATGTGAATTATCCCCTTATGCTTGCCAGACTAAAAGTATCAAAGAGATAATTTGAGTCCAATAACATAGTGCTATATTCTCTTTTAACTACTCAAGAAATATTAAGAATCAGTAAAATAGAGATGGAAGGGTGTAAGCACTTGGAATTCTTAAGAATACAAAATAGCTAGAAAATATTTCAAATGCACTTAAGAGATCTTCTGCCATGCTTTAGTATTTTTAAGTACGTGTCATCTTAGGGGTGTTTTCTTTCTTGGGTTTTGTTTATTTTGTTTTTCCTTTGTTATGTTTGTTTTTTAAGTTATTTTTAATATAAATATATTGCCTTTACAGATATCTGTTTGAAATGTAATAGTATTCAGACTGATGCTTTAATAACTGCTGCTTCTCCAGTTGTTCTTGTTACTTTAACACCCCTCTGGTTTTATTTTCATGAATAGACAGTGGGAAATATGGGTATCATGTACTCCCAAACGAAAACCTTGTTGCCATCTGGAAGGTTTTTCCTCATGTTGTGAAAACATGTTCAATGCAAATATAAATTTTTCTGCTAGCAGTATTCTTGTTGGCTTCAAGTGGGAAAACGGAATAGTAGTTTAAATAAATATTAAGAATTAAATCAGTAGATGGTGCTATAATCTTAGTTTTAGCTTGTTAGTACAAGTCTTGAAAGAGTGATTTTTTTTGTACCTTTGTAAAAAACTGTTATGTAAAAAAAGTAATCAACATGTTGCTATAATTATTTAATATATTTGACATTTAAAATATTTTAATGTGACATTTGCTGTGAAAACTATGCTATATTTAGGTATAATTCTTGATGAGAATCTACTGGACAAAGCCATAAATATGTAATATGATTCTGAAGAAAATAAAGATTCGATTGTGCCAACATTGGCTTTTCTCACAGCTGTGCAATGAGTTTGCTTTGCTTCGAAACAGCTTATCTCCCAAAAGGTTCCTTGTTGTGCTGAGAAAAAAATCTGGTTCTTTAGAGACTGCTCATCTGATTGGAACCCAAGAGATCTCTGCAACTCAGTTCCTCTTACCTTGCTCTTTCTCATGGGAGGGAAAGGAACACTATATTTTCTGGAAGTTTGACCCAAGTAATTTTACTCTTCAAAGAACAGCACTTGCAAATGTAAACTGTGGTTGACGTGACCGTCTGTGGGGTCTCTTCTTATCCTGTCACTCTCTGATGTGTGTGACCTCACATGATTGACTACAATATATGCTTAAATATATGAAACTGGAAGGATTCAATTGTTGTTTGAAAATGGATTAAAAATTCGGGAAAGTAAGTAAAATATGATGCCTTAATTAACAAGTGGTTGCTGCATCTGGTAAAGAGCTAAGCATGCTAGAATACAGATCCTGAGTAATCTATGGTTTGTGTAGCATGATGTGTAAAATGTAGCATAGTATCACTGAAGAATGGTAGATGTAAACTGAAAACTAAATATTCCTGGAATCTTCGTATACTATAAATGAATGCATTTCCCTGCCCCACGCCCAATCCACCCACTCTGTCTTGGAAACTAAATGACAGATAGGAGCAGATGGTGTAGGTGATATGAGATAATTACACAATGTTAATGAACAGTACAAATTGGTCACTGTACTGAGATCAAGAAAAGTCTTTGCCAAGAAGACTTCTTTCTGTCTTCTTTCTGTTACAGTTTAAGCTCTGCACAATGCATATATATTTCTCTGCTTTTCTTCTGTATTACCTTCACACAAATCCTGCTCTGATATAGCCCCTGTGTACCCTCATTGGAGGTGTTCAAGGCCAGGTTGGACAGAGCCTTGTGTAGCCTGGTCTAGTTGAGAGGCATCCCTGCCCATGACTGGGAGGGTGGATTAGATGATCTCTAAGATCCCTTCCAACCTAGGCCATTCTATGATATAAAGTAGAAAACACAACACATTTTCTGCAGGTGATATAGTTATGGGAGTGTACAAGACTTCTGCAGTAGTGGATTATTCTTCTATTGATAGCAGATAGCATTAGAGATGAAGAGGTGTGGTAATGATAGTTTGTATAAGCCTCTTTAAGTCTAGGTGTATTAAAATAATAATATTACCAATTTTGTGTTCAGTTAATTTCTTATGTCTTGGACAATGAGACAGATATAAGTATTTTAAGAAGTATAGTGAAGAGACTTGGAAAACAGTTTATATGGTGGAGTTACTATTATTTTGAATGTTATGTTTTTCTTCTAGAGTGACCAAAACCTCATGTTTCTGTGTCAAAAACAGTAAATGCTACTAGCTCTGGAAAGTATATTTTCTATTGGAAGCTCTTAGTAAAGCAGAAGATAAAACCATTTTTTGATTCTGTACATCAACAGTATTTTCACTTCTGTTTAAAGAACGCGTAGGAATGTTGAACTATTGAAATGAAAGGATTGTATTTTGTAGTTTAACACATTAGCATAGTAGCTGTATGTTTGAATAAGGAATATAGTTTAGAGGCCCTTATTTGTGACAGTACTCTTGTGACAGTCACAGGTACATTTTAACAGTTCATAACACATTAGCATACAAGTTTGAGTATTTTAATAATCTAAGATGTGAATAGCTGCACTACTTTGGGGATTGGACTACATGACCTTTAAAGGTCTCTTTCAACTGAAACCATTCTCTGATTCCATGATACTTATATACAGAACCATTTTAATGGGAGGGGGTGCAGAGGCCTTAACACAGTTCTAAATGGCCACTGGAGAGCTTATGAACCTAATGCGAAGTATCATTTGTACCAGAAAAAACACGCTGAGGTCCCAAAAGCAAGTGTGCATTATGAAGTATGGGATAGTCACTTGTGGGAAGATTTTCAAGTGGGATGTTTTATGAATGAGCACATGACTTAGACTAACTTTTGCCAAGGAAACAAAGGCTGCATAGGCAATAAATACAATATAAATTGTAGTCTGTAAAAGTTGATAGTATAAAACTTTGTTTTATGTTGCCTAGTTGTTTCTTTTATGAATATTGCAATTAGCTCTCAAGCAAAGATACATAGCAATAACACACAAGTACATGGTTTTTTTAGGAAGTGGCTCATTATAACCTCTTACCGTATAAACCACCAAATCAGGGATGCATTAATGCACTTAGAATGTGTCTTATGGGCCTGCTTGTGAGATAATATTTTAATTTTTAAATACTTTTTCAAGATGAGATGGAATCCTCTTAGTGCCATGTGTAAGCAATATTTTAAATCTGTGTAATTGCAATGTGATTATTAGTCTAATGTATTATTCTCACACAAAAAAAAGCCCCACATATTACTATGGGTCTGTTTTAAAATGACAATACTGCAGAAGATCAGCATTCGCTTACTGAGCAAATATAGTAACAAAGTCAAACAAAACCAAGCAATTAGTTGGCGTTATGTAGCAGTATCAACTGCTTATATAGTTATGTAGCAGTATCAACTGCTATAACTTCTTGATTAGACTTCCCTGTTGGTGAAAAACATCACTTTGATTATAAGGAAGTTAAAAAATCTTTTGTCATAAGAATGAGAATGGAATTCTAATAAATGTGCTAAATTGTAGAGAAATACATAAAATTGCTGGTATAATTCAGATGCTTAATCAGCTCTTACAATGTCATGAGACTGTGAGGAAATGGGATGTAGAAGTCTTTAAAAAGTTTTTGATAGTAGTGTAGCAGAACCCAACTCCTGTTAAGAGGTGATTAGTGGAGAACAGGCTGGCATATGAAACTGTCGATAGACTCCTAGAGTTACTGGCCTCAGTTTATCATGGAGTGTAAGTAATGAAAAATTACCTGAAGCTGCATATCACCAAAACAATAACATTTTTGAAGCACATTCCATATTTCTGGTGCTGGGTTGTCAAAGGTCATATGATTGTACTGAAGTGAAGAACAATACCAGTGATACCAATGAACATTTATGAAGTCTGAAACTTCTCAAGTTGGTGTGCAAATTCTGGGAAAAGGTATAAATCTACTGTGTTTATAGTTTTTCTGCTATTCTTTCTTGATTAAAGCCTTATTCTACGAGTACTTAGTCATGCATTCTTAGCATTCTGTGACTATGTTTCTGCCAATTTTGAAGTGGTCTGAAATTTAGACAATGGATGTAATGAAAATTCTACTACTGATCTATGCTGAGGAACGGGAGAAATCATTGTAGGAGTACTAAGTGCACTGAACATCAACTGTCTTTGTTCATTTGCATAACTCATCAAAAGACACTAGAGGACGATGTATTAAATCTACTTCAGTTTCAATATCCATCCTTGCATCCAATACATTCCTCAGGTTTGTAGCTTTTCAGTAATGCAGGTCATAAAAAATCAGTTCATTTATTTCTGCTTGGGTTTTTTCCTAATTTTAATTCCTTTTCTAATATCTTTTAATCTATGAAAGAAACATAGTTGACTTCCAGTGCAAACTTCAAGATTAATAGGTAAATTCTATGTGAAATACTTACAGAAGCCAGTTTGACAAGGAACAACAGATTTCTGTTGTGATGTGTGAATTAAAGGTAATAATTCACTTATTTACCACTAGGATGTCAACAGTATAAAGCTGAAAGAAAGAAAAAGCTTGGTAGTAGTTGAGCAGCTATACTTTTGAATTCATAATTTATGTAGAAGTGGAACCTGGAAAATGAAAAAGGCTTTTATTTATTTTACTGAAGAATAGCACATGTAAGTGGAAAAGCAAGTGCCGTCTGAATTGTACTCCGATCATTATTTTTTTAATAATAATAGAACTGATTTATTAGTTTATTTTTAAATAGACTTAAATCTGTCAAGAGATTGGTTAAAGATGCAGATAGATTTTTTGCAAATGCCTCAATTACACTAAAAGAGGGCTTGAACATTGTCTTTTCTTTTTTCTGGGTTACTATGAGAACAGGAAAGGGACATGACCTACTCTGAGTGTTTCTATATATGTAGATCTGTATGTGCATAGAAATTGCCTGTATGTATATATATATATTACAGGATAAACTTAAAACAGTGCAAGTAGAAATAACGTCATGGTTAGCTGACAGGTTTTTTTCTGTGATTTTTTCCTATGTATTTATCCCCCCCACCCCTTTGGATAGTGAAGGTGGAAGAGGAAGAACTTCTATCCTAAAGTCATTTTGTGAACCAAGATTCAAGTTTCCAGTCTGATAATTCTTCTGTATAAGCCCTCATACTCAATGTGGTTTGCTCTCTTCTAGAAATGACTGGATTGACTGTATTTTTCTGGGTCTGATAAGGTGTTGGTGATATTTTCTCCAGCTTTTACTCAAGCTGTAATACTTTATACTTTTTTAGCATAGAGGTCTCATATTTCACTTATTTCTGCTCCCCTACTCGAGGTTTTGTTATCTTCAAGGGTTTGAGAACTTAATTTGTTTAGTGGTAGGAAGGAGGCAGGTATACAAGTCATTTGAATCAAGATAGTTGTGTCCAGTGAAGAGCAGGGACAAGAAATGAGGCTGTTTGAGGATGTTTTAGGGTTATATCTGTGTGGTTAAAAAGAAGTATGTGTTAGCCATATTTTAAAGATAATTCTTCAGCTGGCAATAAAACCAACCAGTGACTGATGGCATAAAACAAACAGAATACTGCGTCAGCTTCTCCTGAGCATCCCACTTGTTTCTCATAATAAAGGTTAGATTTCAGAATTTTAGTTTTCTTTGAATATTTTAATCTTTTTGCTATGTGCTTTTTTAGTTAATCAGAGCTGATTACTTCAGCAGAATTTCTTCTCCCTCCAACCTATATCTTCCAGCTTTTCCTCTGCAGAGATTATTAACTTCCATGGGGGTTTTTTTCTGCTCAGAATATTTACTTAAAAATGATATATTAGAAGTATAATTCGCATAGATACTTAGTATTTTTTCCTGTCCCTTCTTTGTCTTGTTGCTAAAGATTTTTGTCAGCAAAAACAGAATTGCTAGAGAGGATGGATTCATGTACTGTTGCTAATGGTCTAAATATTACACTGTTTTGTCAACAGATCTCTATTGTTGAAAGCAATTTTTCTTTACTGTGTCAATGTATATGCCATGCTGTCTTGATATTAATGGATCTGCCAGGAATGGCATTTAATTAATCAGTTTCCAGAATAAACTCTGTCAACTTTAATTTTCAAGCTAACAGTAATGCTTTGGCCAGCATTGTAGGCCAGTCAACAAATGTTGTTATAAGTTAGTTATCTTGAAAAACGCCTTGGTTTCAGGGCCTAGAAATGGTGCTTAGGTCATCAATTTGTTTCTATCTGTGAACATGTTTCAGCTGTCTGACAGCTCTGACATTTGTACAAGGAAAGAAATGAGTAGTCTGCAGTGTTTCAACAGATCATCACATCAAAAGCACTTGCCAAAATCTGGAGGAAAACTAAGAATACATTCAGACACCTGTTGATCAGCAAGTATATTTATTACAGTTTTACTGTAGCTAATAATATTCTGTAACTACAAAATTATTCATTGATGCAGAAAAAAATCGCCCAAGTCTGAAATGATCACATTTTTTGAGGACACTTGAATGTAACTTCCAACTGCAGTGCCTAGTAGTAATTACTTTCTAAAGGATTTTTCACAGTAATTTTCATAAGATGAAGATGAGTCTGAGAAGCAGATGTTAAAATGAGAGGTTAAAATTGTTAAATAAAGTCTCTGATAAGTTTCTCTTACTGTTTTAACGTACTATGAACATATCTTTCTAGTCTCTGTACTCTGTATCATTTAAAGTAAAATTGCAGCACCACCTCCAAAATTGCAAACCTTAAGTTTGAATAAGACCTCTTAAAAATCAAAATGTCATAGAATTGGTGTCCGTATTTGTAAAACAGAATAATTGAAATGCATAATGGAAATTCAATTTATTGCATTTGGTATGAAAATTTTGCACTATTTTGCAGATAAGCACTTTTAAATAATTATGTTCAGGGTTAAACTGCCTGCTTCTGTCCCTAAGCATGCAATAATCCATGGAGTTTATGTTAATTTCCTTGAGAGGTCTTACTGCCTTGAAAAATTCTGTTCCAGTGTTTCACAACCCAGTTTTTTCCATTTTTTTCCAATGTCCAGTCTAAACCATCTTTGGTGCAACTTGAGGCTGTTTCCTCTTGTCCTATAACTTGCTACTTGGAAGCAGAGAATGACTCTACCTGAAAGGACGTTGTAGTGAAGTTAATTTTAGAGTGATAAGTTCTCCCTGAACCTCCATTCCTCCAGGTTAAACAGTGAAGTATACATGCTTTAAGCTTGCCTTCCTGAGTTTTATTATTGTAGTAATAAAATCAGAAGACCTCTGCTGCTAGAATTCAATTCAATTCAAAACAAAACAAAACAAAAAACTAAAAAAAAAACCCTCAAAATTCCCTTCCAAAACGAAACCCTTCTTTTTTTCACTTCTACTCTGCTATTTGTAATAATTAACACCTTTTTCAGAGTGGAAGTGGCAGATTCTCTTACAAGTGCAGCAGTGGACGTACTCAAGGAACCTGGGGTTATACCTATTGTTCTACTAAAATTGGAAATGATATAATTTGGACCTTAGGAAGAATTTATTCACCATGTGAGACAGTGAAAGAGGTTGCCCAGAGAGGTGGTGGAAGCCCCATCCTTAGATGTTTTTAAGGCCAGACTGGATGGGGCTCTCTGAGCAACCTGACCTAGTGGGAGGTGTCCCTGACTTTGGCAGGGGGGTTGAAACTAGATGATCTGTAAGGTGCCTTCCACCCCTGACAATTCTGAATCTATGTTATAAAGTACAGTTTGCCCATAAACCGAAGTAAATTAAATTCTATCTCTTGGATTTTATTCCCTCCAAAAAGTACATTATTTGACAGACTGAATTAAATGGTTTTTTTTCAATGCAATGAGAGCAGAGTATTGTTAAATTGTTGGGTTGTTGTTTGGTTTGGTTTTTTTTAGCAGATTAAAGGACTTGCCATAGTCTGTATTGATAAAATCTAGTAACTTTAAAACTTTTCTTAGGATACTAAAAGTAAGGGATTTTCTGAAAAATGTGATATTGACAAAAAAAAAAAAAATCTTTGGGGAAAATGAGGGCTAACAGAGTATTGTGCAAACACTTGAAATTTTTTATGATTAAAAATTGCACCCCTAATTCTACTTGCACTTGTTAAAGTACTGTGCTAGATGTGGTGAGTTAATTTAACAAAAGAGCCCTACACCACACTGATAGTTGTGGTTGCCTTGAAGCCAGTGGAGCCATGTCAGTTTACAGTAAAGATTTGCCTAATTGCATTTATTAATATCCAAACTTTTGTATTTCTGCAACACTATTTTTTTTTTAAAGAGTAATTTAGCAGAAAGAAGAAAAAACCGTGTAATGTTCACATGCATACCTTTGTACCCTTAGTATTCTGATATGTAGCTTAGTTTTATCTGCCACTAATATTCTACATTAGACTGGTATAAAGAGAACACTTCAGAATCTAATGAAAATCTCTAGCTGTGCACACTTTCTGGCAAATACTGAGTTAGGAATATGTGTGTCTAAGATACACATTCTCAGAATTATAAAAGGCAGCCACAATGATGTACTAGCTGGTCATCCAATTCATGGATTAAAATAACAGGAGTAGTATAGAGTTTATTTTAGGTAGGGTGTGCTGTGTGTTTCTTGTCTGTGTCCTTCAGAGACTTCATTGTTTTGCTTTCAGAAACCAGAACAAATGGTTTTTTAAGTGATCTTGAGTTAGAAATACTCTAAGCAGAAGCTGGTAATGTAGTATGAAACAGATAGAGAAGGTGATAACAGGCCTAATCTTACCGTCCATAGCTGTCCTTGTATTGAAGTTGTTGCTGGTTGTGCATTGTGCATAATACTTGATAAGCACAATATATACTGAATGTTCAGTAGGATGAGCAATATGTTTATTCCAACACTGAACACTTGCTAACTGGGTGTAGGATTTATGGAAAGCAGATACCATAGGAAGAATATTTGAAGCATATAAACATTAGATATTAAATCACTATATTTACATACTTAACCATGAATAATATTGTTGAAAAGCAGTAACACCCACATGGTATCACATGACCCATAAATATGAAAGTCAAGAGAAAAAAATAAACGCCATGTTAAATTTCATTGCTTACTGATCCTTCCTTTTTTAAACAAAGATCTAGGAACTTTAGTGTCAGATCAGATTCTGCAATCCAACAACATATTTTCAGTAACATTGTAGATGAAGGGTTCTGGGCAGATTTGAAACTCAAGTTGAAGAGACTTCCTTTTCCTTTACTGACAGAATGTAAAATATGTTTTTCTTCTGTAATCTAGTCTCACTTAGGCAACCAGTTTGCTTACTAAGTATTGTATAGCAGCCCCTTCATGCTTCGGGAGACCAGAAAAGGCTGGGTGCAGTGAAGTTTTTGCAGGAAAAAAGGTACTTAATGGCATTGTCTGTATCAATGAATATGGGAAATTAAGACCATTGGATGACTTTTCATTTGTTTAAATTCTATGGATCCACTGCTGTCATTGGACAGTTTCTCAGTCAGGAGACAATTGCCTTCTTAACTTCCAGGTACCCTCTAAGGATTAGACTACTGCAGCATGTTCTGTACTGTTAGCATTCTTATAACACATATAAGATGTGTAAGCAAATGAAATCTCAGTCATCTGGAAAAAAATTAATGGAACAGAAAACTGGTGTCAGAGTGGAAAGCACATCACACTTCCTAAGATGCTCCATGCTGTGGTGTGCTGAATTCCAATCACATCAGTAACCTTGAATCTTATTTTTGATATTGAGATTGTAGTGTGTAGGAATATATTGGGTTTGCATGGTAAGGTTTTGGTAGTGGGGGGGCTACAGGGGTGGCTTCTGTGAGAAGCTGCTAGAAGCTTCCTTCATGTCCAATAGAGCCAAATCCAGCTGGCTCCAAGATGGACTCAATTGTGGCCAAGGCCAAGCCAATCTGTGATGGTATCTCTAATAAAATATTTAACAAAGTTAAGCCTGAGTTGGGGAGAAGGTTGTCAGAATACAACTCTGGATTGTTTATACAGTCTTGTTAAATCTTTTCACAAAATCAACAATACAATAATGTCATAGTTTACTCTAAAGTATTCTAGTACTTAATGAGAGAAAAGTACAAATAAAAGTAATTTTCTAGGAATTGTGGCAGGCTGACCCCAGCCACCAAACCCACTCATCACTCCTCGTTTAGATAGAGACTAAGGATAAGAGATAATGAAAGGCTCACGGACCAACATAAAGACAGGGAGAGATCATTCAACAGTTATCATCATGGGCAAAGCATCTATCACCAGTCAAATCAGAGCAGGAATATAAAGAAAAAAAAATCAATCTTACAACATCTTTGCAACCCTGGCTTAACTTTACTCCCAATTTTCTCAAGAGGGAATGGAGGTTGTGCTTAGATTATCACACCTTGTTTCCGTCTCTTCTCCCTTCTTAGGGGGAGGACTCTTTACTCTTTTCCCCCTGCTCCATCATGCAGTCCCTCCTGGAGGAGACAGTCCTCCACAAATTTCTCCAATGCAAGCCCTACTCATGGGCTGCAAATCTTCACAAATTGCTCCAGTATGGATCCTTCCATAGGGTGTTGGTTCCTTCCACAGTTTGTAGTCCCTCAAACAGACTGTTCTTGCATGAGTTCCCCCCGCAGTGTCCCAAGTCCTGACAGCAAATCTAATATATGGAGTGGGCTCCCCTCTCCACAAGTGCTCTCAGAAGCTTTCACTAGCATTGGCTTCCCATGGGGTCACAGCCTCCTTCAGGCATTCACTTGCTCAGTGCAGGTTCTTCCACAATTTGGTGATTAGAATGTTAAAATAAATGGTTTTGTGAATGTCTGTTGAGACTACTTTGGTCGTTGCATATTGTAGTGGACATCCAAATAACTACTCAATTGTAATATATTGCCTACAAATTGTAATATATAGCAGTTCTCCAAACTACTTGCTTAGAGCTATGTCAAGACTACAGTTTTAATAATGCCACATGTCGCTACTAAGCAGTGGTTAAAGCCAGTATTTAAATTAACATACTAAGTGCTATTAAAACCCAGTCACATGGATACCAGTTCTAAAAGCTGTCAGTTCACTAAAGCAGTTCTCACCCTCTGCAGGACCAGCTTTTACCTTTCTACTCAGACTGGTAAATTAGAATGATTATAAACCTTTAATCTTCCTTCATTACTAGGAAATAAAAATATAAAGCAAGAGCAATTCAGAGTGACTAAAACGCATGATTATGCAAATCCCAAAATATATAATGTTGAAATTCACTCAAATAATGCTAGAAATAGGAGGAGAAAGGATTCTAGGAGGAGCTCAGAAACTATTTTCTTAGCCAGTGGTATTGATGGCAATGTTACTGATTTCAGATAGAAACCTCAGGTGGGAGCAGCTGTGCTGCAGGGGTTCCATCTTCAATGTGAAGGAGTGCAGAAGGCCAAAGGGGCAGGTTTCAGGGGAGGATGTTGGCTAAAGTTTTATAAGAAAGAGCCCAGCACTATACAGAGGGAGGCAAGGCTGTGTGCATGTGCAAGCATATATACAATGAGCATATAATGACAGAAGTAATAGGAAAACAGAAGGAGATAAAATGGAGAAAAAGAAATTGAATTGTGGAAAACTATTTGTTAAAGCAAAAAGGTAGGCAAAGGAATAAGAGAATTCTGTAACTACTTAAAATTCAAATACAGAATTGAATTTAAAGTCTATTAAAATTAGGACTATAAATGACAAGGTTTGTTTGTTGTGGGTTTTTTTTGTATGCTAAGGTGATCTTTGGATAACCTGAAATTCTGTTCCATGGAGTTACAGGTATTAAGATTCCATTTACCTAAGTATCTGTCTCTCTTTATATATAAAACTACATAATGTTTCTAAATATATAGAATATATAGAACATATATATGAATATATGTTTCTATATATATCTGTATCTAAATATATACACAGTCTCTCCATTCTCTAAATCACTTTTATTGCTGAATTTTTCATCTGAAAGATACTGAACTATATAAGACAGAACTTAAATATTCAGTTTGATTGCTTACTGTGCTTTCTTTTTTTACAATTGCATCAATCCATGTAAGTGAAGAAGTGTAGGAACAATAACAATATAGAAGTCTGCATTATGTACTCTTGACATAATGAGGAACCTGAATTCTGAAATACATACTTTGCAAAAGAATCTTCTACTATTGTTCATGCAAGTAGACCAATTATTGGAAGGAAAGATACTAATTTCTGAACTCTTTCTTTGAAAGGAACTAATAACTGAGAGAACTGCAAAATTTAAAAAATACATCTGTTCATACTGTGAGACATGATAGTGCTTCTAAAATCATTGTATGGCTGTGACTCCTTTAGAAGAAATGCTGAGTGCCCAAACCATAAGAAAGCCACCAGACTCCTGACCTGCTAAGGAAATTAGTAGTTTACACAGACCACATTTGATAGAGGAGGCATTATTGTAGGCCACAATTGTGCAGGATAAAATTGATAGTATATGGCAACGTATGTGCTTATCCAAAAGCTTTCTTCATTATTCTGAATCTACTTCACTCACAGGACAAATGTTTCAACTGATAACTCTTTGCATCTGGATAGTAGGTCCAGCATGCTACAAAAAGTCACGTTTGCATCCTCAGTTATAGGTATCATTTTGTCACTTTTTTAAATACTGTGTAAGATTAGCTTTCACAACTGTTCTCTAAATATTCTGATATTGGTGTAGGCTTTTGTGTTATCAGAATTCTTTAATACACTTGCATCAGAGTGAATAGTTATATATATTCTTGTCCAAGTCTTTCTTTTATGGTGATTTTGAAGCACATTTACATCTTCAATTTTGAGTACTTTGCCAGTGCTCCATTTATTGCAAGGTATGCCTTTTTCATCTTCATAAAATTAAATCCTTACATGTACTACTTAATTAAATTTAGGCACAGCAAAGAATTTGATCTGCGCATTTATTAATTTTTTTGACTGCATCTATCTTTAATTGCTTTGGATTTTTTTTCAAGCTAAAATGTATCCAGGATACATTTACCAATGAAATGTGAGTATGTTGTTACAAGAAATTGTTGAAGTTTACAAACCAGACAATGTATATGCCTCACAGTAGCCTACACATCGGGTATAAGGTGAACCCGGTCCTGAATCCACCTTTAATACTGTTCATACACTATATTTCATTGTTTGAATGGACAGATATGAACTTAGTTTGTGCAGTTGTACATAATGGAAGTGAAAAATATAATGTATTATGTGTGCATGTGGTTTATTATTGATTTGTCACTAATGATTTTTTAATATAAAATCTTTAGATTGGTGTGACTTAAATGATTGTACATAACAGATGATTAGAGGTGGCTTTTGGCAGACACAATTCCTAAGTACACAGAGCTTTCCTGGTACTCACTAATTAAGTTTTGAGAGAGTAAAAATTATTAAGATATGTGTCCATTTAAGTGTTTAATAAAGATCAAGTTGAAAATTTGCTTTTTTAGATTTTGTTACTATTCTTGGTTTAAGTGGTATGGTAGCAGCTAATTCAAACAATGAATTAAACTGAATAAGTTTATGTTAATGTTTGGTAAACTGAATAGAGGGAAGGAGAAAAAAATGGAGAAAGAAAAGCATATAGCAGCAAATAATAAGTGATTAAACTTAGGGACAGAATTTCTAGGAAAGTAAAACCACAAATGAGGCTGAAGTCATATTGTGTTTAGTTGTTTGAATATCAGTAATTTGGTGACCACTGTGTGCCTTATCACCACCCTTGAGTGTATTTTCTAGTCCATGCAGAAGGTAAGACTGTCACCATCTGGACTTGTCCAGCTGTGGTCCACATCTACCTCGTTTTCTGCACTGTTTGTGTCTTCTGTGACTGTTTAAAGTCTGAAATTATATGTATACCCAGATAAACATAGGCTAGTATTATGATGCATACTATCTATTGGATAACCCAATTAAATGACAAATTGAGCATGGATTAATTTTTTTAATCACTTAGATAGTATTGTTTTATGTCATGTGTAATTATGGTGTAACTCAAACACCAAATCTTCTGTGCACAAACGCTATTTCCTCTGTGCATGCTAGATCCTTAAGGGATAGAAAAATTATAGTGAGGTAATCATTCTGTCTACAGGGAAGACTAGAGTATATGCTTCTTCCAGTTATGTGTAGTAGTATATTAAAAGATTAGGTAGCCATAGCTTCACAGATCTTTTCCAGTTTAAGAAAATAGGAGTTATAGTCCAGTTGAAAGCTTTAATTCTTTCATCTTCTGTTCACGTGTTTATGTACGTGTGTGCACGCTATACAGTGAAAAACATTTGCAAGCATCAGACAACTAGATCACATATGGGAAGTATCTGAGGAGCTGGCAAATCTGAAGTACTCTTTCAAAACTGTATATTCCATACTTGAATATATATGGTGAGGCTTTGTAATGTTGATGGTTCTAATATACAGAGTAGCGAAACTAGTAAGAACATGTTTCAACAACCACTCTTGATGATTTCTATTACCAGTACGTGTGGCTGCAGTTGCAACAGTACATGCTTTCATACCTTTGGATAATACAATATGAAATACTTAAGCTTATATGCAGGATTTCACTGTTTCTAGATGTGGAACTAAATGTTTAGAAGGAAAAGATACTTTAATTATCAAATAATGAGAAAGCATTCTTTATGTTTTTACTTCAGATGAGATGATTACCTTCTTCCTAAAGAATTACTCAGAAGAAAAAGATCTGTCTGATAATCAACTTCATTACATTTTAAGTTTCTGTTTTCCTCAGTTTATGTTGAATAAGCATTCAAGTTAGGGGGTTTTCATTATTTAATAACAAAATGAAATTGTTAAATGCAACAAATCTGCATTATGTGCATATGTTCAGATTCCAGATAGCCAGAACTTTCAGGTTCTGAAATGTCTGAAAATGTAGGCACTAGTGTTTGTTTTGTTTGTGTGTGGTTTTTTGGGTGTTGCCTTTGTGTGTTTTGTTTTCTGTGGCTTTTTTTGTTATTGTTCGTTTTGTGTGAAAGTGGGGTTTGGTTTTGGTTTTTTCCTTTGTTTTTCCTTATGCCAGCCATTGATTGTTGATTAAGGCATGTTTGAAAATAATCACCATTCTACCTCTTCAAGTTATTTCTTTTGATCTTCCTTTAAACATCATCACGATTACTTGGAGGAGTAAGCATCCTTTGTGGTAAATTTTGATACTTTTTTTTGTTGTTTGTGGTTTGCATAATCCTTTCCAAGAACTTTTACTTGAAGTTGCCACTATTGCCTAGTATTGCCTTTAATCTATTTAATGTAAGAAGTGCATTTCTGTACACTGTTCAGTTGCATATGTGACATAGCTGCCATCAAATCTTGGCCAATATTTTGTAAATTGTCAGAAGAACCATCAGTTTATTTTGCTGTTCAAGGTTTTGACAAGTAAATGTTGAGGGTCCAATTAAAAATTATACCAGAATGAGAATATACAATTGGAAGTAAATGTGCATTCACACACAATGGATGCAGACAGATACAGGACTACTACAAGCTTTCTGCTGAAATTGCCATGGCTAAAAAACCTTTGAGGCATCACTGCGTATGATACAGTATCATACCTAGGTTTCCATAGAGAAATATTTTAGTTTCATAAGAATAGTAAGATTGACTTAGTACATTTCTATCTTTGCTTCTTGCAGTTCGTCAGTTTAACTGCATTTTTGTCAACTTTGTTTTTATAATCCTTCTAATGTTGTAAACCTTTTAGCTCTTCATGATCCTGAGGTTAATACTTGCTAAGTGCTTTAGGATGCCTTAGTAGGTGCTAAGTCTTTAGAAGCAGTGAAAGTTGTTATTATTGTTGTCATGTTACTGATGTAGTGCTTAATTTTCCCCATTATAATGCCATGCACAACTCTACTGTTAAGATTGTCAGCCTTCCTGTTGTAAACCTTATTTTAGACTTAAATCTTGCCTATGTATTTATCTTTGAGTGCTAAAACACGTCATATCTTACCTTGAAAACAAATTAGAGAAAACTGGATAAAAACCCGTCATTAAGAAGCAGACTTTTAATTGAATTTTTTTTTTAAAGTATCTGTAGCTGTAACAATTGTAAACTATATGATATAAACAATATACAATAATTATACGTTACCGTGTGCCAGTACAACATTTATTCCACTCTCATGTTTTCTACTGTATTGTTTGTAGTTTATGCAGAATAGCTATTTGATTTCAAGGTAGGGTTCTCTATAGTACAGGAATACTTTACCTATAATAGTCTACAATTGAATATATTTATTTGCATAACTCCGAAGTAGTTATGTCTTAGATTGCTACTGATTGTTCCTTGACTTCAGCAAGGCTTTTGATACTCTCTCCCATGGGATCCTCACAGCCAAGCTTAAGAAGTGTGGATTGAGTCATGGTGTAGTAAGGTGGATGGGGAAGTGGCTAAAGGACAGAGCTCAGAGTTGTGGTCAGTGGAGCAGAGTCTGGCTGGAGGCCTGTGACTAGTGGAGCCCCCCAAGGGTCAGTACTGGGTCCAGTATTATTCAATATTTTCATCAATGACCTGGATGAGGGGATAGAGAGCACCCTTAGCAAGTTTGCTGATGAC